>VZSF01006641.1:84264-119264 GCA_013398295.1 Chionis minor | reverse complement strand
TCCTGTGTATTCAGGTTCTCCTTTTTCACTGGCAATGTCTCCAAACTTTGTCAACTCCAACATTTCATTAGCACATTCCTAATTTATGCTCCAAGGTCATTAATGAAAATGTTAAATAAGATGAGTCAGACTGATCCTTGACAAACTCCGCTAATGAGCCCTTCTCCTGCCCTATGCTTCCCCTTTCACAATCTGTTGCTGTCTCCCCTTTTAGCCATTCCTCACCACTCTCACACGAAGCCCCATCTCTTCCCGCTTAACTAGATGTTTCCCACGTGGCACTTTATCAAGTGCTTCACTGATGTCCAGACAGATTAGATCTCCTGCATTTCCTTTGTCCAGGGAATGGGTTATTTTACCAAAGAGAGATGTCAACTTACCCGGGTGTGATCTGCCTTTTTTTAATCCAGCTAGAATCAATCCTACTTGCCATAAGCTTCCCCTGCCTTTGTTTTTCTCAAGAACATATCCCAAAGACTTATAATAATATTGAAGTTGCATCGAGAAGTCTTTAGGTCACCGAATTGCTATTCCAGGCCCAAACCATGTACACACACACACACACACGTATTTTCTCTTTAGCTTCTTGCTATATCACCTGTTTGATATACCTATTAAAATATTTGCTGTCATTTCATATTTCTAGTGCTTCCAGAAGACTGGGGGGAACCTCAGTTCACACAGAATCTTGTGCCTTTTCAAATTATTCAACGAGTGCTTTGATTCAACATATTTTAGCCTATAAACTACTCATTCACTGTGTTTATTCATTTGAGGATTTGATACGCAAGATTTATTATTAAAGCACTGCAATGAGTAAACCTACCACAAACCACATGGTACTATTTCCCAAATCATTATTGTGCTTTCAAATTGTATGCCCTGACATTAGTGAGCTCCACCTGAAAGTGCTTTGTTTGCTCTGTTACAAATGAGTTTAAGGTACTGATTAACAAACTTGTGTTTGAAAGCCTGAAAATTGTTTCCTAGGAATATCCAAATGGGCATGGACAGGGGAAGAAGTCCTTTTGCAAAAAGCAATGGAAAGGTAATGTGGACCCAGTTAAGGCAATATTAAGACCAGAACTTACTGAAATTATTATTTCTATTGTACTCTATTTTGTCCAGGTCTTGGTTTCTGAATAGAAACCTGTATTTTTTACCAGGTACAAATATTAGTAATACAGAGACCTTGCTCATTTTCAAAATAAAAGCAAAAAGTAATCCTTTACTACTTAATCCAAGAGAAGTCATTCTGGTTTCTGCCTTACTTCAAGGCAGGCAGGATTTGCTTTAAAATAGTTTCACCTACAGTCTCTTCCTCATACAGATCATTCGTAGACCTACCATTGCTACACCCCTGAGCATCCTGCCATGCTGGGCACCTCAGATGCCACCTCTGTCACACAGGAAATTGTGCCATTTTCCAGGTGACAAAAGTCACATCTCAGACCATAGCACATACCGACAACTACTTGTAAGAACAGCCATAACAGGGACTTAAAATACAATAATTTGGGAATTCTCGGTGATGTTTCTTCCTGAGTATTAACTCAGTCGTTTGATGCTATTAAATATACTCCAAAAAATCAACATAAACTGGAAGGGTAAAAGCCATTATGGAAAGCAGCTTTCATATTCTTTGTGTCGTTTGCACTCCCTTACAGAGCAAAATGCTTGTATTGTACACTGCAGCTCGTGTAAGAACAGAGACAATAGCTTTTCATGCACATTTTATCAGGATTATAACTGCTGTGCCATATATAGAAATGTGTGATAAGTGCATTATCAAAATTATAACTGTATTTTAATCACAGCGTAACAACCTCATAGAATGTCCCTCTAAAAGGAAGGCAAACCCAATAATGCTCAAGCCTGAATCTGAATTTTGAGCCCTCTGAGTGTTTGAGTGGGTTCAAAATTAAGTAAAATGAGTTTATCTATCCCTATTTCTATAATAATACTTAGCACTTAGCACTTTTCATCTTCAAAGCACTTTACAAACATTAACTAATTAACTATTAATTGGTAAATTTGAAAAGGTTGATAGGTGAGGTGAGTTTCGGATAAGACCCAGCAATACGGATGTTTAGTTTGTCTGTGAATTACTTAATCATTAGTGAATCATAGAAATTAGAAATGAAAAAGACCTATAGGGTCACCCTGTCCAGCCTGCTGCCATTACAGGATTTTCCCTTACAATATATTCTCAAGTGCTTTGTCTAGTTTAATTAGAAATTATCCAAGCAATGGGGCTTCCACCATTTCCCTTAGGATATTCCTCTTTAGTCTAACGTATCTTTCCGTTAGGAGGCTGTAATATTCAACGTAAGTTGTTCCTTGCCATTTCATCCCATCATTTCTACGTATGCCCTCTCGGACAATTTCAAACAATTCCCATGCAGTTTGATTACATGCATAATTTTTTCCCTTTGGTCCTCCCTGGGTCAGTCTGGCCCAGAGCCACCAATACTGAAAAGAGTCTATTCCTGAAGAGAGAAAAGCTAGCTTTTGTTGCTAGTGAAGACCAATTCTAGCCTAAGCGGTATTCTAGATTAAACCACCTCAACTCACGTCTCTTTGGAAGGTGGATTCCCATGTACCCTGAGATGAGGTATCAGCCTGGGCAAATCTCTCTCCCGGTACAACCAGCATTACTCCTTGTCCATATAATTAATGCAGGCTGTAAGATCCTCAGAGCACCTAAAGTGATTCTTACTGCATTGTCCCTGGAGTCCACACAGCCAGCACGTGGCTCTTCAGCCCTACATCAGCCCTGCTCTAGTACCGAGCCTGAGCCGCTGCCTCTTTTTGTTCAGAAAAACAAAGTTCATTTCTTTCAACCCAGAGGTCCCAGAAGAGAAGCCTAAAGGAGCTTGTTGCCAGGACAAATTGAGGTATGTTGCTGTGAATTAAAGCAGAGCTAAGGAATTAGAAAAAACACTGTGGTGTAAAGGGATACTAATTTGTACATGGTACCTCTAAACCAAAAAGATAAAATGAAAAAATCACTGCACCTCATAATTTTTCCACATCCTTGGCAACACCAAGGATTCATGGGTTCTTCTGCTTCCTGTGACACTAGAAATATTCTAACTTCTCTCTGGACATGCCATTTTCCTGTTTGTCTCCTCCTAAAGGACATTTGCATACTTCTCAAAATCCTGGACCCTGTTTTGGTTTCACGGCTGCCTTACATCTCCTTATACGTTCATTTTTATTAAGGCCAGTCAGCTGGATCTCGGTGCTGTTCAGATCCCAAGGAACCCAGGGTTTCCCAGTGTCACAAGCTCCCTGCATAGCATCATCCACTTTGCATGCTAGGGAATCACAGGAAGATTTGAAATATGACCACATGAATTGATCTGTTTAAAACTGTTGTTCAGCTGATCTGGATTCCTGAAATAGCATCACGGGTCTTCACCAACACCAAATAGGCCTGCTAGTTTGTCCAGATGCTCTACACTATACAAAACAAGGATGATTTGAATTTGGGACCGTTTTTTTCTGTTTCCTAATGTAAAACCTTTACGGTGAAAATCTAAATAAACTCCAGCTATATAATGAACAAAGACAAACATCCGTCACTCGTGTGACTTCCCTTCAGACTATGATAACAGATCACTTCTGGCCAGTTTACTGCAACAAAAATAAAGCTGAGTATTTAAAGTTCTAAAAATAAACAAACAGAAGTAAATATACTTGACCTGAGACACTCAGATGAGAAACTGGGTCAGGCTGTTTTAATTTGTTATGACCCAACAAAAGCTGATGAAAGCTTTTACAAGATTACATTGAGGTCCCCATCTATGGTAGCGCCTGGACTAGCCATGGTACCTCAGAGCTAGCCCGATCTACCGGGCAAAGGGATGAAGGCATGAATCGAGACTCTTGAGACTGTGCCAACTCCTCCAGCAAAGCATGCTGCAAGTACATAAAGTAAACCCTGAAACTGTTTCCTCAAAGGACTTTGAAAAGTTCCCCACCATGTGCTGCAAAGTCGCTTTCCTCCACCAGTGATTGTAACAGCACCATTAATAATTCCAAAAGTCTGCAAACAACTTGAATCCAAACTTTGAAGCCCCTTTTTGCTCTGAACAAGATATACTTTCAGTCGAGAGGAGAAAAAAAAAAGAAAAGCTCTGAGTTCTTCTACAAAATCAGCCAGTTTATTTTCCTATAATGACATGCAAAACAGGACAAGTTTGAAGATGTATCAGCAATTGTTGTGAATATTTTGTAGTCCTCAATTCAGTATTTACCTGGAGGGACATTGTTCACTTTATAGAAGTCATCATCTGCCTATCATTTTTCTAGCTTCTGGTACTTAAAAAGTATTCAATTGGACTTTTATTTTTCAAACTATAGAAGAAAATAAATGTTCTCCTTTCTTGTGCACCACAGAAGCACGTAGCTAACAGTATTAAATACAGACAATTCAATGGCAAGTATTAGCATTTTTATTTCATTTCTTAATTTGAAGGGAAACAATCTCAGGAAAAAAAAAATTGAAAGAGACTAAGTGTATATAGAAA
The DNA here is from genome assembly GCA_013398295.1 of Chionis minor. Taxonomy (NCBI): domain Eukaryota; kingdom Metazoa; phylum Chordata; class Aves; order Charadriiformes; family Chionidae; genus Chionis; species Chionis minor. The sequence continues at coordinate 114,729 of VZSF01006641.1, read as the reverse complement.
CAAACTGTGGTGCTTCTCTGCCAAAAATTCTCTCTTCCATCAGGGGTGAGATTTTATAAAGCAGTAAGTGATGTCTGGGTGCTTTTTTGGAAGACGATTTCAGAAAGGGCTACACGCAGCCCCCCTGAAAATGAGGCTCCTTCCAGTGTATTGCCAGGCATCTAGAAAAAGATACAACCAAACCTGGCGGTTCCTTATCTGCATAAGAAATCTTGTATCTTCATAATCCAAAATAGTTTAATGGCATTTTAGTCACACGTGAACACAGGTGCCAGAGCCTGGCTGAGTTTTTTCAAAATGATAACGGGGATAAAATTACATTCATATATAATTAATGCACGCTCAGTCATTTTTAAAGAAAGATATTTTTCAGGCAGACATTCAAAGAGCTGAGTTTTGATTTGCACTGGTGCTAAAACATTCTCCAGATACGTGTGTGTGTGAGAGTATGTGTGCCAGTGTGAGGGAGAGCAAACTTACACTTTGCTCACAATAAGAAAAAAATGGCCTTAAATGTCACTATATATACTTGAATAACATAATTTGACAAGTTGCCAAAACCCCCAACAAATAGAAGCTACCACCCCACCAAAGTATATAGCACAGATGATTATTTTAGAGGTGGCTCTCCCAGCCATTCAATACTCACATGGACCTGTCCCTGCTCAAAACCCAACTTCTCATTTGGTCAGGTCACTTGTAAATTAAACAAATCCCTGACGGACCCTTTGCATACACTTCACAAACCCCATCCCAATTTTGACACCATCAGAAGGGACCCCGGGACCCGGGAAGTGGAGAGGACCCCCTCCACAACAGTGGCGGTGGCAGGGGTCAGGGCTAAGCCACTCCGATGGGTCACAGTGCAGGAGCTCTCCCGGCACGTCCTCGCATTGTCACTTCTACCGGTGGATGGGACCAACTCCCTACATTTATTTTTTTTTTCCTCCCCTGAAAATCAAAAAGCAGTTCGTGAGTTGGTCGAGAGCCAGCAAAAATGAATAGTAATGAGCCAATTTCAATAGAAATAGGCTCATTACCATGCCAGCGGCTGATAAAACCAAATGCTCTCAATTCTCTCCAGCAAACGAGGTGCTGGAGGCAGTGTCCACCCTCCTGCCTGCAGGAAATAACTCACAATTTCAAAATTAAAAGAATAAAAATACAAGTTGGAGTTTATTCCTATGTTCATACCTCCGTCCCCCTGCAGGGTCGTTTCTAACTAGCTGCCAAAAAAGCTCAGATACCGCTCAGAGTCTTTTTCTTGAAAAGAGGGGAAAAAAAAAATATTTTCTGTACATTGTTCACTCCCTGAATGGTAATGGGAAATCCTGTATAAACTCTAGCAAAAGAGACGGTCTAAGGAGCTTCTTTGAATTCAGCACATTTCTCCGTGCACAACAGGAGGCTACAGGTATTCTTCAGAGTGTCAGAAACCTACTTGCAATTTCTCAATTGAAAAAAAAAAAAAAACCCACACCCCAGAAAACCCCCACTCCTAAACCAAAACCCTAACCCAAGCAAATATAAACCTCTCAAGCCAAAAACCCTAATCTAAAATCCTAAACCAAGCAAAAACATAAACCTCTAAAGCCATAAAACTGCCACGAAATGCTGGGAAGGTGTTGATAAACAAATTAAGATGATTCAGAGAAAATAAAGAAACAAAAAAATTATTTCTCCTGCTCTTAATTTCTCCATGCGTTGCCTGACAGTGGTAGAACGTGGGGAATGTGACTAGGTCTGCTTTACTTTGAAGAGCTAAAATAATTCCATTTTCAGTCCAAAAGTGATTTGGACACAGGAACAACGGGTTGGAGAAGGTGCCCTGGGTGGCAGAGAGCACCTGAAACACGCAGAGCTGAAACACAGTGGCACCTGTGTTTGGCCTCCAGAGGATGGATGGACAGACACCAGGACATACAGTGCATCCCCACGCTGGTGTGCTTTGCCAGTGAAAATTAGCAGAATCACCCCCTTTCCCTCCCAAACTTCACAGGGGAAGAAACCAAAGCCAAATTTCAGGAGAAATAACTCAATACTGCGGTAAATTGAGTATAAACACCTCCTGTCAGACACATTTCTAAAGCAGAGCAATTAGCAGGGCAGGTTTTTTTTAACCAGAGGAAATAGAGCAGCCTGTGACATTACCTGGCTGCGCAGATTTTTCCCATTTTCATTTTTCAGTGCAGGTTCAATATTTGTTCGGCAGCCCCTTTTCCAAAGCTCTCTCTCCCTGGCAGAGGCAGCCCCCGCCACTCCCAGCCAAGGCTCCCTGACTGTCTGCTTGGTCAAGCCAGTAACATTTAGCCTTCAAAAATTATTTTCTCTCCTGCCATAAAATCTTGCAAGGCTTTCCATTTTAGCAGTTTGAGAATTTTAACTATCCCCTCTTTGCCCTGCCAGCCATTTAAGCCCTGAAACTACAAGCCGGCTGAGTGGAGTACATCATCTGTAAACTCGCCTTGCCCAGTCAGGGGGTCTGGGGGGCTTTCTGCAGCACTGAAATAGAGCCTTTTAACACTGAATGGTGCAAATTGTCCACTGGGGACAACTTCAAATGTCTCTACAATGCATATTTCGCAGCGCTTACTGGCTGGCTCTGGCTGAGCTGCTACTACTTATTTAGGAGCCTACAAAAAGTACTTTATAGATTTTGTTTTGCTAGAGTAAATATTAAGTTTTAAATACATTAAGAAAAATTGGGGCAGGAAGAGAAACAGATTAAATAAACCTTTCAGAGAGACTATTTACTTTGTATTTGTATTTTTTTTAACGAACTCCTTTCCCCGAGGTCAAGACACTGACATTTCAGTACACAGAGGCTTTAAAAATGAGAAGGCGCTCTCTTGCACACACGCTTACTGAAGGCAGCTCCTCTTGTTAATATTAAACTTTTCTATCTGGTTATGACACCGGCTGATATAATAAAGCGGCGATAGTCTTATTATTCAAGCACTGCCCTGATAAATTATCTACACTAATTCTGGAGCCAAAGTTGTCTGGTTCCAGCTGGGGTTGCTTAGATCTGTCTTAAGCCATTAGGAATCAGTGGAAAACTCTTTTTCAGAGTCCAGGCCTGACCCCTTCTTGTCCCCAGAACATATCTCTGTGCGTGCGTGTGTGTGTGTGTGTGTGTGCGCGCGCGCACCAGCATGCTCACACACATACAAAACACATCCTGATTGCTAATCCACTTCAATTAAGATTTATGGGGAATATTTTGGCTTGTGGGGTGCTTGTCCCCCTTAATCTCTTCCCTTTCCGTGCCATTATATGTGGAAAGCAATGCACCATAACTCAGCATCACCCACAGAACAACTCTTCAAAGACAAAAAGAAAAGCAAAGCAAGCTGCAACTAACTCAGGCAGAGATACGTTTGCTTAGCGGTGGGATTTTGGAGCTAAGTCTCTCTGTGCACTGATTGGAATGACTGTGTAAGCCCGGACTTTCCCCAGACTCCCTCTGCAATCCTTTACACCGTCCACACTTGTACACACACTTCGGATGTGCACACACAAAGACATTTTCTCCTGGCACTGCCTGATGCAGACATTCACGTGTGTATTACCGCAGATAAGTTTTACGGCTTGGTTGACAGACACAGATACTGAGCAGTGGCCTCCCTCCAAGCAAAGTATAAACCTCGACTGCTCCACACTACTCAGGTCTTGGTCTTCAGGCCCATTTGGAGCTGATGGAGCCCACAGTGCCAGAGGGCTGGTCCTGTTTAAGTTTAGATGTCTCCATTCAACCTGCACATTCACATTGTATTCCCCCTTGCAGAGACAGAGTCTGAAAAGACCCCCGAGATCACCTAACTCACCTCCTTGCCATTGCAGGGTTGTTGCCCTACAATTCCTTTCTCAGTAGATCACCCAGTCTGGTTTTAAATGTTCCCCAGTTACAGTTTAGTCGAACCCAAGTCGTTGGGCTCGGTTCAAGAGTAAAAGGATGAAATCCCAGGGCCTGCACACTTAGTCAGACCAGGTGGTCAAAGGGTCCCTCCTGAGCACCAAATCTGCCAGTGCAAGAAGCAATGGAGCCTCCACTGCTTCATCCCAGCAATGACTCGGCAACCTGAGACATTCCTCCATCCAGGAATATTCTTCTCAATATTCATAATTTTAGCCAATTCTCTATAAGTTACCTTCACTTTTCTTTCTCCCTTTGTGCTGCCCTGTCACACTGTGCCCACACCTTTTCTTCACCAACCAGCCCCATCAGCCCTCAACACCACCCACACACAGCCCCAACACCACCCACACGCAGCCCCAACATGTTTGGGCACTTTTTTTGCTGCTACATCTCCACGCAAACTCCCATCACCTGAGGATGATCTCAAGGCTTCACCAGAGACTCTGGTGGCTACAAGATTTTTCCATGTTAAATTTCTTCTTATCATTTATTCATGTTTCTAGTCTTTCCATTTTCCCTGTATCATTCCGTATTTGTAGCTCCTGCCCATTTGATATCATCTGCAAGTATTTTCCTTATTCCAGATCATTAATGAAGATGTTAATTAACATGAGAGCTCGCACTGCAGTAACTCACCAGAAGCCTCTTTGCAACTCCACGTCTCTCTTTTGGCTTTGGTTCTGGTACCTCCACCAGCATTCAGGGCGCACAGCGGAGTTCGCACCCCTGCAAAAGTCAGAGAGATGGCACAAACATGATACAGAAGGATTCGGGAATGCCTGCTCCTGCCCTTGCTGGCTCCCTGATAAAGTATGTGTCTCTGCTCACCCTCCTCCTGCTCACTTCTCGGTTTGCCCATCTGTGAAATGGGGGCAATCGCACAGACAGGGTGGGACATGGAGGCTGATGTACAACACGCTGCAGGAGCGCAAAGCAATGCTGGCAGCATTGCTGTTAGCTTCTCTGACAAAACATCCTTCTCTATTCCTCAGGTAAACACAAACCTTAATTCGCATACACAGACAATTAAGCAGGAGTTGAGCTTGCAGGTGAGGCTTGAGGTGAGAAGGCAGACCAGACCGATAGCCCAGGAAATCTGGGCGAAACACATGTGTAAAGCTATGCCCAGGCACATGTGGTATTAGAAACTTGATTCCCCACAGTGATTAAGAAGTTATTAACACTAATAGAGAATGACAATTTGCTCGAGTTTCCCAGGAAGACTCACCTAAGAGAGCCCAGCAGCTCACCCAGCATGTCCCTGTATTCCAAATTGGTTTGTATTAGCCTGTTCACAAACAGACCCCAGTTCTTTCCCAGACAAAACCTGCACCAGCCGTGCCTTTTTCCAAACACAAAATAGCTTGCTTTCACCTCTTTAAAGGAGCAAACTCTCTTAAAGGATGTAAAAATCTCAGCAGAGCCAAACCTTTTAAAACAGCTTGGGCAGCATCCTAGCTGCGTCTCTCCCAGGTGAATTATCAAAAAGCATCTTGCAAGAGAAGCCCTTAATGAAGACCTCTAAATAATGTTATTTTTACATGTGGAGAAAGCTCACAGGCGTGCCACAGCCTGAAAACAGCCCTTTTTTCGAGGGAAGACGAGTCAGGAGGAAAGGGCAGGTCAGCAACCTGCGCTCAAGGTCGCCTCCGTACAAACACCTGCTTGTTCGCAGCTCGCACCTGCGCTGCCTCGCAAACACAACGGGGCCGGCTCCATCGATACAGCCCTCTGCCCTGCGCCGCGGGGGCAGGCGCGACCTCCCTCGCAACTTTAATGAAAGGCAATGAAAGGGAGGATTTTTTATTTTTTTTTTCCTCTCGGCCCTAGAAGGTCAAGTTTCTCTCCCTCCAACGTCGTACTTCTGAAAAGACTAATTGGGCCTTAAAGATTGCAGGTGTCCTGCCAAGTGAGCGCAGCAGCGTGCACTCCCTGCGAGCTAAAGGATGCCTGCAGAAGGCAGTTTCACCCATTAGTTTTTGCCCAAACCCTTCCAGGACACACAGATGCACACACAGAAAGAATAAAACAACACGGCGAGCATCAGGAGGAAATTTTCCCCCTGGGGTGGTCGGCTGCCCCTATCAGTGGGTCAAGCCTTTTGGTAGGGCTATATCAGGGTTTTTTTTTTCCACGTTGTACACTAACTAGCTCACCACCACCATTAACAGCCAGGTATAATATATATACGTAAGGGCAAACAAGGCTATTTGCTTATCTCGCTCCCCTCCCGCCCTCGTTTTGTTTGGGTTTTGACTTAGCATTAGGTTTATTTAAAGTCTTAACGCTTTCCCTCTCTGCCCTCCCTGTGCTTGCAGGAGTTTTTCCGTGCAGATCACACGCTGGCAGAGCCCTGCCAGGGCTGGGACAGGATGGCCAAGGCCAACAGACACTTGCTGAAGGCAGCATGCCACCGATGGCAGCAGCAGGGATGTGTGGTATCAGAATAACCCACTGCAGCAGTTCAGCTACGTCATTTCCTGTCCCTGCCCCAACGCACACCCTGAAAAAAATGGGCATTTCACAAGTCCCTCCATTTAGTTTTAGCCATTAACTGGTTTTGTATAACCCTCCTCTTTCCTCTCCCTCTGTTCCCAAGGTTCAGCTGTCTTGATCTCCCATCAACTCACTGTTCAATCTCTGATAACTGTCTTTAAAAATATCCAGTGAGGTCAAGTGATGTTTCCAAAGCACCAAGTTCCCTTTCTGAAGAAGGAGGGATGGAGGGCTTGATAAGCCATCCATCCTCTCCAACAACAGCCAATGCATGGGAGAACCCCTGAGCACGCAGCAGCAAAGATCTGGCAGTAAATGAATGATCTTCATACCAGCACAACGCTGGGGTCAGGGATGTCAGAGATCACCCTGGATTAAAGATTTTGATTTTTCCAAAGGGAGTGCACTGGAGGCAAAGTGCTGTGAGAGAAGGGGATAAAGATTTTTTTCTTCTGAATTGCTTAATGTGTTGGCCTCCCCTATATTGCCAATAAAAATATCATTAGGATCTGTTTTAATGTTTTCTTGCTGCAAGTCCACCAAATTTATACAAGAAAGAAAGTAAAAAAAACCCAAACAGTTAGGGGTATTAGTTCTCTCTACAAAGACCCTTGGAGCAGGTTCTAGGTATTACTAAACCACCTCGAGACCAAGGACTCAACACATGACTTTTAGGGATCCTCCACTCCCTCCTCCAAATCTGCAAGGGAAACATCTACAAATGGTTTGAGCTTCCTCTTCTTAAAAGCCTGATGTTCCTGCTACTACACAACCCTATGGTGGACAACAAGGGCATCCCCCTCACCCAGCCCTAAGCCAGCAAACACACCAAAAACTCTACAAGCATGATGAAATGTGGGCATGGATGAATCCACCTGGCTAGACCACTGGTGTGGTGGTGCTGTCGAATGCTAAAGAGCTATTTACCTTTCTCTTACCTGGGGGCTAATGAAGGCAGAGTTCCCCAGTTTGGATGGACAGAGATGGCTGCCACAGCAGAGCCACCACCACGGGCATGGTGAAAGCCCTCCTTAATTGCAAATGCTACCATCAACATCCAGGGCAGGGCTTTAGTGCCCCCAAAAGAAAAAAACACAAGTGGTCCTGGAGACTTAAAGGTGCTGAGGAGAGGCAAAGCAAATTCAAACCTCTCCCCTCGCAAGTTTGAGTTTAAGCCTCCAATCCCATCAGAAGCACCTGCGTCGTTTAAAAGCTGATGGGTTAAATCTCTCTAATGTTCTCCTGGAGGTCCCAGGTAAGTTTTAAACAGACACAAAAACTGTATGAGAGGGTCTCCATCAATTTCACAACCACCCTGCAGACCTACTGGTGTTGAAACTAATGTGATGCTCATGAAGAGGGGCAGCATCAGTGCTTCAAAAGGCAAGTGTTTGTAACGTGATTTCAATCAACACAACAAAAAGTAAGTGTTTTTGATTTTGAAAGCAAGCATCAAGCTACCCCTTGGTACTCAAATAGCCAGGACATATTTTAGGGGGGAAGCTCTCCACCTGCCCTGCATGAATCGTGTCTAATATTTTGAGGAGAATTAGATGAAGAAGTCAAGCAGCAAAAAATAAAGGAGTGCCCCATAATAAATAAATAAATAAATAAATACTAAGCCCTAAAGGCCTGAGCCTTTTCAATATCTCTTGATTTCAGGAAAGGTTGCCATCTCTCATGTCCTACCTGAATCCAGAAGCTGATAACTATTACAAAACAAATGTCAACAAGGGAGTGCAAGGCAGACACCGGCAAGGCACTGGAGGGATCTGGGGAGGACAGCAGGAGAGGAGCATCATCTCCAAGATCCTGCTATGGGAGACTGCGTTGGCAATTGGCTACCTTCAGTGTTTTCTTGCTCAAAGAAAGCTCCCCATCTTGCTGACATCATCCTCCCGGGCTTGAGCCGCATGTCCGGATACCAGATCAAGATTCCCAGCTGAAACGGTGCTAACTGAAGCTCCAAAGCCAGCTGCTTTGCACCGGGCACCCACTGCTCTCCCTCTCACATCACCATGGTTTCCACCGTGGCTGACCAGCCATCTCAGGAGGACAGCCTCCTTGCAAAAATCTCACCAAGGCTGCCAAAGTTAAGCCTTCAAAAGACCGATAGAGCTAAAGAAAAGAGCTTCCCTTCCCTCCAAAAGAAACAAAATTTAGCGTGATAAATGGCCATCTTAAATCCATGTAATCATTTTAACGCAATGAAACAAGATTTGCTCGAGTTACTCCAGGCTCTAAACTTTTGAGCGAAAGGCAGGGGTGACCTGGCACGATCCAGCACAGCCAAGGCAGACCTGCCTCGGGGAGCAGGGACGGATCCTGTCTCGCCCTTTGATACTGTCTTACTGAGTAACCTGCCTTGAGCATGCCTTCACGACAGCTCCACATTAACACCATCATTATATGCATTGAGTGCGCTGGCTGGGAAGCACAGGAAGCCCAGGAGGGCAGGAGAAAAGGTGAGGATGGCTCAGAAAAACAGGCATTTTTAGGGTAGGCTGGATCCTCCACGGGCCGAACCAGAGAGCACTGAGCATCTCAATTTCTGCAGAAGCTTACTGCTGGTCTCCATTTTACGCACTCATCTTTCTCCATCAGCATCTAGCCTCCAAAAGGAAAAAGAGTCTTTTGGAAACAAACCCAAGTATCTTTGCATTTTGCCATTCAGGGAGGGCAGGATCTGGTGCAATTTAAAGCCCAGGCGCAAGTGGGGATCGCAAACCATCCACATCCTTTCCAGGGACAAAAAAAAATCCTTAGCTGAACCAATATGCTTTTTTCCATATTTAATAATTTGATTTTGAAGGCTAGTCATATCAAAGAGCAAAATATTCAATATTGTTAATTCAGTTTTGCAAAATATATTCTTAATTTAAAAATGATTTTGCTCGGAGTGGTAGTGTAGTAATAAAGCAGGTATTGACCAGATATTATTGATTGTGCTGTCCTCGGGCAAGGAACACTGACCTTGCTCACACTCTTATTGCTTACACTTTCCCTGGCCTTCTTCATCTATGCCCACTCAATAATATATTATTAATATATATTTTTAGCAAAAACTGTATGTTACAAGGTTAGGGCTTCTTAGTGATTTTTTTTTTTCCTCCGTGCTGCTCTGCCTTTGGGGTTCTTCAGGGAAGAAAAGATTTTGCAGCTAAGTTGCTCCCGGGCTGTTGTTCACAAACACCTTTAAACCAAGTTGCTTTGCTGAGCTGATGGAGGCCAGGCACACTTTCCCCCTCTCTTTTTAATTGAAAGATTGTTCGGTTGCCAGTCCCTTATGGGACCAAAATTCACTGAGTAAATATAGTCAAGGGAAGAGATATACCTCAGGTACTTAAAAGAAAGATAGCACATATTTCCAGTGAGATCAAGAGTTAATAATGCAATTTAATTGTTGTTCGTTCTTTGGAGATAATTATAACTGATTGGAGGGCTTGATTCACCATCGCCTTGCACTTGAAACTGTCCTTTACACCTAACTGAAGGTGGGATTAAGAGCATGGGAGAGATGCGCTGGCCCTACCAGACCACACTCCCACACCCTCGCAGTATGGGCACCATGGGGAGCCCACCTCACCAGGACCCAGGGCCCGGCTCCCGTGTCCCCATTTGACCACGCTGTGCTCCCAAATGTCACAAGAGTCTCCAAAACCTCAAATGTAAGCAGCTTTGTGTCCACAAAACCTAGACCTGGACCAAGCTCTGAGACTTTGCTTTGGGTCTATGCCTTTTTACGGGTGCAAAATTAAATATGAAAGCAGAGAAGGGGTGTATCTAAACGATGCACTGATCCAGTTTTGTTCACAGCATTTTATCTGTTATTGACCAACTTTTATTAGGCGCTAGAAAAGTGAACCAAGGGCAAAATATAAAAATGAACATAAGGAAAAAAATCACCTTCTGATTTGCAGCCCTTGCATGGGGAGGCACCGGGGCAGAAGTATACAAACAGGGCTGTCTCGGAGGAATAAACATAATAAACGGTTTACAGATCAAGGTCCTTAACAGACAGTTACACTTGGTCCCTTTAGCTGGTTAATTCTGGAAGCCAGCTATTTTCCTCGTGCATTAGCAGGAGTTATCTGGAAAAGAAACGTAATAATCTGTGATCTACCTGCAGGACGCGTTGCAGTGCGTTGTTGAGCCCACAACGTGTACTGGTATTTGCATGTGCGGCTCGTAACTGCAAGCCGAATGTCCAATGATACTTTTGTATGAATGACACTATGAGAAAAAAAATAAATTGTATCGCATTGTATTACCAGCCATTGAGGGCTCTTTTGTTTAGTTTGATAATATTACATGTTTAATAAAACACTGTTGAATTTTGATTGCATCTTGTGAGCACAGTCCTTTATCCTTTCGCCAGCTGGCTGATACAAAAGCTTGTTTTCTTTTTAAAGACATTTTAATTCCCAATCTCCATCTCGCTCCCCGGCTGAGCGGGAGCTGGGGGCAAGGGGAAAGCACAAAGCCTAGCCTAACACTGACCCCCTTTGGCCGGGGTGCCGGGGGGTCAGCCTAGGATGCCCCCAGGACAAAAGAGGGGCACGAAGGGAGCCAGACAGATGCAGTTGAAGTGGGAAGGCATTGGTTGGGTTATTTATGCCTCAAAATGAGTAACAATGAGCAGCCCCAGCATTCAAGCTAATTACTTCATCTTGCATCAGCATGAGAGCAAGCGGAAACGCATGCTGCACATACAGCCCGGGCTTTTCCTTCCTATTTTTTATCCTCCAGTGGAAGTAATCAACAAGTTCACCTTGCATTAGAGCTGCATCGATCAGATTTGATTAAATTCCAAACCATGAAAAATCTCATAAACTCTCCTTCATGATCAATTTATGTGGAAAGACCCATTTTGATACTTCAAGATGCTCAGGCTGTTTCCAGGGGCTCCTTCAGCATCTGAGGAACTAATGTCTAACCCGTGAACATCTCACATTCAATTCAAGTACCATCTCCTCCCTGGAATCCCCCTTTCTACCCGCACAAGTTACATCATGCTGATGCACCAGCCCTCAAACTCAACCATCTACACCAAAAAAATTGTTCGAGTAACTCGAGTACATTTTGGGGTTGGGCCAGAGGGGAATTACCAAGAGTCAGCCAAAGCTCAGCCTTCGCAGGTCAAGAGAGCTCAATAGCATGAGCAGGATCAGGCTCCTGGGACCCGTTTCCCAACCAGACTTGGCCAGACCCCAAAACTGGCCAGCTTGCTGCAGGCATGGCAATACAGAGTAGAAACATCTCAGTTCAAGCACTTAGGCAGGTTGCTCTCCAAATAACTCCTCCCTTTGCCCTCTCCAAAATCCCACCAAGCCAAACACCCAGAAAGAGCTTCCACCAAAATTTTCCCGAGATGGGAAAAATATGGGTAAAAACACACCTTTCTCTGCTTTCATCTCTAGTCCATCTCATCAGCCGCACATCCACGACCCTCATCTAATATTTCTTGAGGTGAGAAAAGAGTTGGCTGGATTATAAGAATACAAATGGATTAATTTGGGGTGGATTAGACGCACAGCAAAATATAAGTTTGCCTTGTATTAGCATAACGGTGTCATAAAAATGTAGATTTGGAGGCAGAGATTATTTGTGGTACTGTTAATATGTTGTTGCTATAGCAAAAGATGTACACAATATTTACACTGTATTTGACCACATAAAACATGTCGTATATAGACACAATTTTTCATTAGATGAAAGAGAGCCAGAGGGCTCTTCACGCTGCCAGTGCTAGCGCTCCCGATTTTTTCCTTATTTTTTACCTTCAAGAACAAATACAGTTTTAAACCGTCATTACTGTATTTGGAACAGTTAATATTTCATATCGTGACATCGCTGCTCAGAGGTAACAGGTTTAGTTGATTACTATTTGTTTATAGTGCTGGAGAAACCTGCAATCATAGAGAACATAAAAGGATTGCAATTAGATCTATTGGTTGAGAGCTGCACTTCTCTGACCCACTGTAAAGTGCTTAGCACTATCAAAGAGATAATGCCTACTTGCAGCTGGCACATCTGTACATAATAACATGGGCTACATTGACACAGCCACTAAAGACTGCCACTACCCTCTTTAACTAGAAGCAGAAAACAGATCATGCTTTTAAAGAGCGTATCAACAAAAACCCTTCCATGCTTCGCCAGAATTAGCATGCTCGCCGTTACGAGAAGCTTTTCCTTTTCACTCCTGGTTCTTCAGAGAATGCAAACAGAGTCTTTAAACAAAAGGCCAGGGACACATCCAGGCTTGGCATTGGGGAGCATCATTCTCTTGGCTTGCAAGCTTGCATCAAGGATGGATTTTGCCCTTCCGGCTCTCTGTGAAGCGTTTCCCCAGGAGGGTAAATATGCGGGAGGCTTGCACCAGGATACTGTAAGGAAACTTGCTTTGCCCTCATGGCATGGGCAGAGCAGGACCTGATACCACTTCGGTAAGTCACACAGACCCCAACTCCTCATAACATACATTTTAAAGGAAACCCTAAAACAATTGCCTTACTTTACATACTAATTCAAATGCCACTCAGGTTTAGGACATGCTTATACATTTTCTCAACTCGTGGCCTGAATTGGCTCAATCACACAGGGGAGCATCGCACATTTACACTGACTGGTCCATCCTTTGCTGCTCCCTTCACAAATTTGTAAAGATGGTTTTATTACTATTATTTTATGGGAAACTTCTCAGCGTTTCCCCTGCTGGGCCTACCATCCCAAGCAGGACCATGTTTTTGGGAAATAACCTTGTTCACCAAGATGCAGGATTTGCTTTGTTAAGATAAAACCATCTATTCCAGGAAAACAGCCTGAGCTGGAGTCTCACGGTGCCTTTAGTGAAAAGTTACCATTTCTGTTGTGGTTCTAAATTTAGCTACATAATTGTAACCGTCCTTTCTCCCTCAACACTAGTGCCCATGCTCCTGCACCGCTGCCCTGCCGACGTGTGCTGTTCAGAAAGCAAACACCAAGAGCACACTAACATTTCTCAGCATCGCATCGCCAGCATGGGATGCAAAACCCACCACAGGTGGTAGAAACCCTCTTGTTGAGCTCAGCTGGCTGCAGATCAGGCCTTTGACAAGCAAAACCGAAAAGAGCAAGGGAGAAATACCAGCAACAGGGGTTCACATGCAGCTTCCACATCTCCAACATCCACGTCCCTTCAAAAATGCCTCAAAACGAATCCTTGGAAAAGAAGCAGGCTCAGCTCTGCCCAGCACAGCACGGAGGGATCGAGGGGCACCAGCCCTGGCTGAGGACATGAAAACGCTCCTCAAACAGACACATAATGCATCACAGAGGGTTTGCACCCATGTTCCCTCGTTCCCATAGCACCAAGCCAAGCAGACATTTCAACCAACTGAAAAGCAACACGTGTAAAACCAATATAAAAGGCTATATATGATAGAAGTCAAGGTGCATTAAGCCTGCAGAGTTCACCAGCTCATGCTTACCAAGGGTAACAGCATAACACACTGGAAAAAGGGATAACGCAACTATATGGCTGAAGAGAAGACCCCACCAACAGCAGCAAAGGACTCCTGCTGCAAGGGAGATTCCAAATTTCCATGTGAAACTGAGCTTGAGAGGCTGCAGTAAAAACAAACAAACAAACAAACACAAAATCTAAAATTATGTTTCGATTTGACCTTCTCAAAATATTTGACTGGGATAAGGTCAAAACCTTCCATTATGATACAATTTAAGGTAGGGTTTTTTCCCAGTTTACTAAACTCATTTTTTTTGTTACAATGTAACTTATGGGCAGCAAAAATATTTTGACTATTATTGTATTATTACTTTCACTTTGGGCCAAATTAGTTGGCTACTACTATCATGTTATGACTGAAAGAGTCAAAAGCTTTAGACGTTTATATTTAAACCTTACAGTACATAACAAAGCCTACAGTGGTATAGTCAGGACCAACCCAGGTCCTGCTTCATTGAAAAGAGGGATAGCAAGTACACCAGAGCTCCAGTGCGGCACGCGTGCTATGGGCCACGTCACACTCGATGCTGCAGCAGGACCGTGACAGGAGCTAGAGAGCCACCTTCTTGCCATCTTGATGCTACTTTTAATTGCTATCAGCTCTCCCTAATCCATCCTGGTTTTAGACTCTGGTAGTAGTATTGGAAAGAAGCAACAAGCATCAATTTTGGGGACTGGATTCTACCAGCTGTCATGATTTGAATCTACGTTTTGGAAATGTGGTGCTTTTCTTAAAAGTCACAGCTCCGGGAGTCATATGACTATAAGCAATTTCGTGTTCCTAATTGTAACAGTTGCTCATACTCAGGAGTGCAAGGAAAATCTTGAAAAGAAACCCTAGAAAGACCAACACACAAAACTGATATAAAATATCCCGTGTGCCACGCCAATACATTTTTGTCTTTTTTTTGGGGAAAGCAGCACCGGACTCATTCTGGTTCAACGTGGCCCTTGGTGAGACCGAAACAGGCAAGACCAAAAGTCTCATGGTTTGCACAAGGATAAAGCCAGGGGGTTTTTTTGCCTTGCCCCTCACTTGTACAACCCCAACACACAAAGAAAAAGCTCGTGCCTTATCGAGCAGATCATTTGTATTCCTTTCTCTGCCTCCCAGCGCCTTATCTCTCCGCTATATAAAAGTACATGTGGGATCCTGTCATTCAGATTGCGTTGTTCGGATGCAGGCGTAAACACTGGCTTGATTACAACGCAGAAATACTACTCCCTACCAGAGGAAGAATTCACTGCAAAAATCATTGGGTTTGTTTTTGTTTACATTACAACACTCCAGTAAGTGGAACAGCTGAGTGTTTATCCTGCTGCAAGGAAATTCATGTTGGTATTTGTAATAAATGGTTTACACTTTAAGGGATAAAAACAATTTTAAAATCTCTGGAAGAAAGAAAGGAAGAGATATGAAAATATCTCAGAAAAGTTTCCCATACGCCCTTGAGTTTTCTTCTGCTTCCTTCTCCTGAGAGCCCCGCGGCATCACTGCACGCTCAGCAGCTCCTGGTGTGGGATGGACCGATGCCCAAAGTGGTCCCAGTCTCACCCACCACCTCACCAAAACTCAAACAGAGGCATGGGAAAGACGCCCCTGGACATCAAGGGGCTTTGGGTTTCACACCGTAAAGTCCTGTGAGTGAATTAGGTAGCCCAAGTTTGAAGAGCACAAAGACCTCCTACCTGAAGGCACACTGCTCCAGTAGCTGCTAGCCTGTCACTACTCCCAAACCAGAAATGAACTGAAAACAGAAATAATTGGATATTATTGGAAACAATTGGATATTCCCAAGCAAACCTATTTCCGTGAGATTTCCAGCCACTTCTCCAAGAAAACGCATTCGGAAAAACCATTTAATGAGGCCCCTCAACATCCAGAGCAAGATCAGTGAAACTGCTGACGCATCTCTGAGCCTTCATTTCAGTGGCCAAGTCCAGCCCAAACCACAACACTTGGCATGGGATCTCCTGAGCCATGCCTTTCCTCCAGCCACTGCTAGATTTTCTCCGAGATCCATCACCTTCTCAACACAAGTTTCCATCTGAGAACAAGGGATATTATAGATGTGCAGAGCCTCCTCTGATGGGGCACAGGCATTTGTTACTGGAGAGAGCCCAACACCACCTTACCGGGCACCACAGATGCCAGCTGCACAGGAAGACGTGTAAATTCAATCATTTTCCTCTGCTCCTACTGCTTTTCAAGAGAGGACCCCTGAGACCCTCCAAGCAGTTTCTGTTGAACACGCCGTGCCCAAACCACCAAGGGAGGGATGTAGACACGCAGCAGGAGCTGGAAAGCCCACCAAAATCACACGCATCTTATTTCTGTGCTGCTCCAGGTCTCTGGGGATAAGTTCTCTATAAATTGCAGAGTTAAATTCCCATTCACAGATACGTAAGCAAAGATTCCACCTAATTGCAAGCCGTTTGCACTGTTCTCACTTGTCTCAAAATGAGCCTTTGCTCAATAGTATGTTTGTCAGGTCTCAAATACAAGGAAAAAAGTTGTATTACTAATACATTTGAAGCACATCAGTGCTAGTTACACAGTGGCGTAAGGAACCAAACCCTTCAGCCTGCATGGATTTGTACCTGGGAGTTTGAAACACGCAGCCTGAATGCCCGACATGGGCACTTGGCATTTCTTGCAAGGATGAGTTGCTTCAAAATTGGCTACTTGAGGTCTAACCAACGAGACATGGTCATGATGCTGAAATGATGGTGGGAAGGAGGGAATCTGCTCATGGAACTGGAGTGGAAACAATGTTATTATTCTCATTGTTTTGATATCATCAGCACATTATCCATAAAATAATAGAATATAATGAAACAATTTTTCCTCCACAGACACATATTTTATAAAGGCTCAAAAGAAAGGACAGAATTCTAAACTGGCTCAGCTCTTCAAATTTAGACCAACACAAAACACACCAGAAATGACAGGCATTTTTGTGCACTTGTAGAAGATGGTGAGGATGCCCAGAGACACCGCAGAAGGATTCGGGCTTTTCCTTCATTAAGTCTTCAGTAGAGTTTGCTTCTTCAGCATACCCACAAGTTTCATTTGGACAAGAGACCCAATCGCTCCTGAATGGTTCCTGCTCTTAAAAATCAGGCAACGATGGATTTTATTATAAATGCATAATCCACAGATTCAAAACTGTAACTCAGGTTAGCTGCGTGAGAGAATAACTCTGTAGCTGTCCTTCAGAATGTGGTTTTTAGCCCCAAATTCTGCATCACCTGTACCACATTCCACCCTTATCTTACACATCATTTTATCTGCCAAAGAATATCTCATTTAAACATAAGCAAGCACCAATGTCTCCTATAGCTGTGGGACCTCGCTTTACTAATGAAGGAAGGATTAAAGGATGGATTTACTGGCTTTCTTCAGTGGGATCCTAATATGGGGGAATCTCCTATTTGAAATCAAAACGTCAGGTTGCAAATGCTTCCGGGCAAGCCATGCCCAATTTGCAAAGAGTCCTTGCATTTCTTCAGCATGTCAAAAGGATAAAATCCAGCCTAAGGAATGCATCACCTGGCAGAAGAAAATAGTAGCCAGGCACTTCGAAATGCACGTACACGTGTATTACAGAGAGCTGGTATCGGCAGGTTATAGATTCCCTAATTCATGGAGTATGAAAGATCAATGAGTTACTTAAAAGACAGCTATTTGCTGCCACTCTGGTGAAGTTTCCTGTCCTGGATTTTATTCTGCAGTTATCAGAGGGCTATAAAGTTCTTTCCCTTTTTCTTCCCATCCTCTTTTTTTTTTTTTTTTTTTTAAAGTGGTAGAAGATACTCATTTAAATAAAAGAGGAGCTGTGACTTTTTCCATTGGTAATCTGGTCCATGTGTTCCCTGCAACTGAGCGTTTTCAGAAGGGCCTGACTGTCTGGGTTAATTGTTTAATGCTTTTAGTTAGAATTAAACTTTGCACCTGCTCTGACAGTGATAAATTAAATGTGCTCCTTTTCCAATACTGTTGCCCTCTTTAAGTAGAGACCAAGAAGTGTATCTCCGTTCTTTCTCAGCGTTTGAGGAATCTCTGCTACACTTGAGTGTAAACCAGTATAATTTGTCACTAGAGCTAGCGCCAATTAAATTGATTGCGTTGGACTGAACTTTAGGACCTCTAATGCAAGCACTAAGGGAAAAATGGGCTTTTTTCTGCCCATTTCCCCATGTGGCACTTAGACATAGCTCAACAGTGGAAGGCTTTCAAGGTTCAAAAGGGTTTTATTTTCAAAAGAAATGGGCATTGATCAGTTGCATTTAAAGGCAAAGATAATTCCAGAGCTTGAAGGCTGGATTTGTGTTTAAGGTCTAAATCTCTTTCTTTAACCTTGGGGGGCCAGTATAACATAAAAGCAACAAAGAGATTAAGATTACAAAGGGTTTGCAAGTGTAAATGATGCAGTGGTATTCTTCAAACACAACGCGGGCTGGCTTCACGAGGACCATGGCTAGGGTCAGCATTTGATCTGTTGATTTTACACCTGTAAAAACAACTTGTGTTTATTTGTCACTTCGGCGTTATCTTGGCAAATGTTTGGGCGAGAGCGCTCCCGCGCCGAACTTGCTCACACCAGGGAGTTCAAGCTCGCCTCCTTAAAGCTGATTGAAAAGTAAACACTCTAAAGGTCAGCCTGGCGGAGACAATACAAAAAGCCTTTTTCTTTGTCAGTGTAACGCAGCCCACGTGAAGGATAGGAGGGGTACACGCCGCTATAGCCTTGAGTCAAGACGTATAGTTTTAATGCCTCCGTGAGCTCCATGGATGGCGGGGGAAGGCGTTGGGCGCCCGCCTGCATTCGTTATGCAGCCCACATAGGCAGTCTGCCCAGCAAGCCCTTGCCGTGCAGGTTGTAAATATGTATGCAGTAAGTAATTACCCTGCTGGGGGCTCGCCTTCAGCGGGCTCCCGATGCCATTGTATCTCCAGCTCTGCCGAGAAGTCCGCCCTGCTCACAGCCATAAGATATGCCCAGCCTGGGCAGGGCATCCATGTAGGTCAAGCCCATAGTGACCATGGGCTAGCTCGCCTTAGTGAGGTGCGTCTCCACGGCTGCTGCAACGGCAAAAATATGGCAAAAAGCACTTCTGCCAACAATTCAGATGCAGGCAATTATCACCACCCCCCTTTTCAAAAGGGGGTTGCCCAATAGTCTGCGCAAGCTCACCAGAACCCTCCAGTCTGGGGCCAAAATCTCTTTCCAACGGTCTGTCGGGTCTTTTGACTGTACGAGGCATCCGCACTTGTAAAGTCCCAGGCACAGTGAAGGGAAGCCCGTACCTCCCTGATATCTCTCCTTTTTTGCTCACAGGGAAAAAAAACCAGCTAAGTCTTGACTGTGTGCACGGGACAGTCATTTTGCTGCATGCAACCACTGAGTTTCAAAGAAAGCCAAAGCCGTTTGTAGAGGTGGAGCTGGACAAGCTGGGGGCCACTGGGCAGATTTATGCAGCACCGTATTAATGGGCACAAGGAAACTGTCCAGTTTTTTAATTATAAAAGGGCACTGGCAGACACTGTCTGCTCATGATATACAGGGAAAGGGATGTGCCAAACTGCGCCTTATTGATTCGTGCAGCAGCAGTCAAGCTGCAAACTGCCTTGGGTGGAGGACAGCTCTGGCCAAAAGCAGCATGGACAGCATTTCACGCCTCTACAGACCTGCATCCTGCCAGGCAGGAACAGGGACGTATCACTCAGTGCTAACAGAGAAAATGAACTTTTGTGAAGTCCCTCAAGGAAAGCTACCCCTGCTGAGTTACACATGCATGTAAAACATGAGGAATTTTCCCTTGTAGCATCCATTTTATTGCAGCAACGTATGATTGGCGTTAAATGAAAGTGCACTTACATATGTGCATGTAGTGGGTATACATAATGGCTCTATATGTACATCAATAAATGCACATCTGTATACACTAGCAGGTGCAGGGGACTGACAGTTGTCTCACTCCTCCCGTACGGACACTCACCAGACTGCCCCGCATTCAGATCCAGTTTCTTGGGACAACTGTATTTCAAGGTTTCCAAGTCTGAATGAAGTTCAGGTACCAGCCTTCTGAGACTCTGACCTTCATGGTTGATAACAGGCATAAGCAAACGGACGCCCACACGTGTAGGCTGTGCACAGCTCCCCAGCACACCATTGCTTTCAGCTCAGCAGCACAGGAGCCGCATCCACTGACATGAAAATTAACAACCCCCTAACCAGAACTCATCAGCTAAGTATAGGCTCCCAGAGCTGGGTGCAGATGCTCACAAACACGTATGCATGGGGACAGCGCCTGTATCTGCACAGACATATCCGGACATATCCAACATCAGATGCCCCAGCTGACATCCACCATCATAGCTCCTCTTGCACCAGCACATGATCTGGCTGCAAAACATTTCTGTTATCACCAGACATCTGAAAGGAGAAATGAGAAGCAACTATTTCAAAGCCACCCGGCTCCTTTTTTTTTTTTTTTAAATGAGACTTCTTTCAAAGTCTGCAAAAGTAAGTAAATGTTGAACCAAGATAAACTGCACTTGAAGCCCACATGCAAGACAGCTCCTCACATCACCTCATACCGAAACTCTACGGCAAAACTAAATCAGAGATCAAGAAGAAGCCATGCCTGAAACCTTCAGCTGCTGAATTTACCAGCTGAAGAGAGTGCATCGTGGCTGACTAGAACAGTTGCGCTCCTTGGGGAAGACAGCACAGGAAGGGCACAAGGGCCAGTATCATTTGCCAGGCTGGAACCTTAAGACACATGCAAAGCCGATTGCAGTTTTGTTGCTATTTTCAAAAGTGCAAGTTGTTTCAACAGAAGCCTAATCTGTGTATGTCTGGAATAGGAATGAATGGATTAGCCTTTCAAACCCTTCAAGATCAGGTCAAGATCATCCAAGCAAACCACAGTTACAAGAAAGTTGAGTTCTGCATCCAGCAACTCGGATTGCAAACACAACATTTACTTATTGTAAAAAGTGCCCAGCGTTAGCATACCCACTTTAAGGAGTCTTTTGAGGATAACTAAGAGAGCACGAGATTAGTAAACAGTAATTTATGTACCCAGATACACTCTAGGCATTAGTCATCTGTGAGCACGCTACCTGCACCGGCTGGCGAGGGACACGGCCGGGCATTGTTTTGAAAGCCCTCTCCTGATTACAGCTCAACAATGGCATTGTTTGGTTCGAACTGCAGGTATTTATGTTGGGCATTCAGTTTTTCTACTGTTCCTTGATTGGTTCTTTTCAACTGAGTCCCATTAAATTAAAGTTTCTTCGCCGAGCATATCAAAGTAACACTGGAGAATTTTTCATAAGCATTACTTGACCCAGCTGGTGTATTTTCATGTTTGAAAATGATTTCCATTCACAATGGGAATTGCTCCTGCTCTTGTCAGGGAGGTGCTTTTGTTTCACTCGATGCCACTAACTAGCCCAAGCCTCAAGTGCCATTAAGATATTTGGCAGAGATTCTCCAGATAATGTATTTTTTTTGGAGGGGTTATTGTGAAAAATATCCCTAATCTGAGTCAGTCAGAGAGAACTGGAATCTGGGTCACCCTCTGCTCAAACAAGTCCCCAGGCCATCGAGCCACAAAGGCCAGTGTTGCCGTATGCCATGAGACTGGCAGAAAACACGGAGTTTCCATCAGAGCCTCTTCCTCCAGAGGGTCAGTCTCTGGTGAGAGCCTTTCTGTATTTAAAATTACAATTTGTATCTTCCACTGAAAAGGAAAGGTCATCACAAATGGTAAGGGAACTGGAGGGAAAGTTTCCAAGTGCATCAGAAAAATGTTCACAAGGATGAACGTGGTAGAGCTACTAAAGCCTTGTGGAGCACAATCATTTATAGAATATGGGGCTGCTTACGTTCCTCACCTTGGGGAAAAAACGGGTTGCTTTCTGGCTATGCTTATAACACACGTGCTTCTGAAAATATGTGTCAGCTTTGTATCCAAGGCAAAGCTTGGCCAGCGAAGCAAGCCAGCGAAACATCAAACACTTTTGGAAAGTCATTTCTCCATTACCTAGTGCAATCACCTCGATGTACCCACCACAATCTCCTATTTTCTTCTTCCTAATGTAATGAACACCAAAGTCCCCATGGCTCTCCCTGCTTGACTAAATCCAGTCTCATCCCCTGCGCTTTCCTACATCAAACCCTTTATCTTGGCACGTATCCACCCTAAGTCTTGTAATTCTTCCACCTGGGTCAGATTTGTGTGCAGACCATTTCCACCACTTGTGGCTCAGTCACGGCAGACTCTGTCTCTCACTTAAACTGCATTCCATCTTCACCAATCCCCTGGACCCAGTAGATGCTAAATCTCCAAGACCCTGCCCCAAAACACCCCAAATTCACCACATAGCACATAAACAAGTGAAAGTAGAGATTACATAGGTGATTTTCATTCTCTTCAAGGTTCACCTGTAGTTCTGTTATCCCTCCATTTCTGGTACATAGTTAAGCAAGTCACGGTAGTAGTACTGGAGAGATTTTAATAGGATTTTTTTTTTCCTTTTCCTAGTGGAGAACTAGTAATGGGAAAAAGCCACCCCCACTCCTCCTGTTATGTTTGGGTTTGGGAGTATGTTCAATTAGCATTATATAGAGGCTTTCATGAGAAAATAATTGCTGATATACAAAAGGAATGGCAAACGCTCCAAAACCCAGGTAAAAGTTTGAATGCTAACATTTTAAAAATTCCCTGTCCCATGTTCTGCAAAAAGCACCTTTTGAAATGCTAACAACAGACATGAGCGAAGTTGGTGAAACCATGCAAATATCTCCTAGGAATATTCATTGAAATTCTCACACACATGTGTTTTGGCCAGTTTTGTGTCACCGTTTTTGCTTGTTCCCCTTGAATATTCCAAATCAAGAACATACAGTCAGGAATGACATCAAAAAGAGAAAAATTCAAGTAAATGTGACCTATATTCACAGAAAGCTAATACTCCCTTGCTTTAGTTTCCATATTGGCCACAGAAGCCTATCTGAAAGAGTTACATTTCTCCAACCAAACAGAACGATACCATGTACTCCATCTGGCTTTGAAAACATCCTGTATTTTGCTTTGAATACATACACAAAACTGAACTACATATTAATTCAGCACAGAATTAATTGATAAATCATTTCAAATAAATAACTCAGATGAGAAAGCTTGTAACCTGCTGGTAACTGCAAACAGAAAAGAGGCAAAGCAAGACCATTATGTGATGATGAACTATGGGTCGATCCCTAGTAATGAGGGACAGTAACTCTTGAGCCAAGAGGACATCTCCCAGCAGGACACTGGCACAGCAGCAGTGTCCAACATCGGTTGCTCACCTCATCATAGTTAAGATGCAAAAATAGAAGGTAAGGACGAACATTGCCATCTGAGAAGAAGTAGCATGCTGAGGTAGGGAGGTCATAACAAAGGTAGTGTCTAACTCAATCTCTTCTATTTCAGTGTAGAGTCTCGACCAGGAGGACCCACACCTTCTCCTTCAGATAACTGGTGATGATCTGTTACCCTCCACACCCGTCATACTACATCTGCTCTGTTCTTGACTGAATAAGCTACTATTAGAGATGAAGCTGCAGAGAGGGACCCCTACAGGTCCCTACCCTAGGAAAAATGATGGGTAGAAAGAAACATCAACTGAGCCAAATTTTTGAAATGCTACAAAAAATGACAGGCTTTGTTTAACCCAAATCTCAGTCCATGCTGTAGCACAAGTCATACCATACAGCATTCCCGTCTTGAAAGAGTGACCTTAGTGAAACCACAACTAATGCAAAAACTCTGCCCGGCTTGGGGCAAGCAAGCAGTTGGCTGAGGTTTCTCCTGCTGTCTTTGCCTTGATTGCAAATGAGAGACATGTGTTAAGAAAAGTGATTATGCTTAAATTCAACTGCCTGAACTTCTTGTTGGTTCCCCCCCCTCCCCTACTCTTTCGCTTTTTAAAAAACCATCCTTTAGACAGCTGAGCTAATAGAGTCCAACATCTTTGATGATAGTCATGCTAACACTAGAAACAAATTATAGTGTTCAGAAAGTTTGAAAGACTGAAAAGAAATGCAGAACGTGTAACACCAAATTTGCCTGTCAAGTACTTTTTTTATTACTGCTTGTTTCATTTTATTTTATTCTTAAAACTGATGTTTTTGCAACTATCTGCCTCACCATTGGAAATTCCGGCTTGGAGAATACCGATTTGCAACTTCAATCATCGCCTGACAAACACAGTCCCTGCTAAGTGAGAGCCGATCCATAACAGGTATTTCAAATTTTCATAAGTCACAACATATCACCCTGAAGTGAAGCATTTCATTCACAGGACACACTCTTCTGAAATCAGCAAATATTTTTAATTTATTTTTTTTAAATGCATAACACCAATTTAATATTCTGAGTGCAAATGGCCACATACACACACCACCAGCATCACCTGGCTCCTCGGAATTCAGCAGAAATTCCCTTAAATAAAACCAGCTGAGAGTCTGGCTGAACATTTTAGTATAATTCCGTCTCAAGATTTCTGTTGTCTTTTTTAAATTACATTTTTATGTAGTTTTAACCATATATTCCCTTATGTAATATTTTAAGTAAACGACAGGGTTTGCTGTGAGACCACATGGCACGTACTGCATTAACCAGTGGCTTGCAGTATCGTTCTTTGCTAATACCTTCTGATGCTGATGGCTGCTCACTGTCACAAAACATTGTATAAGGCACTTTTATTGTGTCCTCCAATCTATTGTGTCCCATACTCCTAAAGAAAGCCTCTCTGCGTCTAGCACCAGCAGTATCATCGCACAAAGGCCAAGCGATACAGCCACAATGGCACCTTTACACAGCATGGTCCAAGTTCATTTTCTACACTTTTTTCTGTATTATTTCATTGGAAAAAATAAACAGGCAGGTCCGAGCTTTCCTGCTCCACTAGATGACCCGTTACAAGCTGCCTTGCAGACAGCAGAGCGAAATAACCACCTCCGTAGCAGCCAACCTCAGCAAGCATAAGGCATGTAGGAACTCATGCCCAGATAAGAAAGCAATCCAAGCTCCAGGGGTAATATACGCT
This sequence comes from Chionis minor, assembly GCA_013398295.1. Lineage (NCBI taxonomy): Eukaryota > Metazoa > Chordata > Aves > Charadriiformes > Chionidae > Chionis > Chionis minor. Next base: position 89,700 of record VZSF01006641.1, on the reverse strand, counting down.
GCTTGCCAGCTTTTTCCTTGTGCACCAGCAATGGTGTGGAAAAGATGGACTGCATAGAACATGTGCATCCAGAGAGGCACCTTGGTGTAGATGCCACCAAAGAGGAGAAAGCAGCACTGTGGGACATGCATTCATCATACCCAGCAATAGGACAGAGGTTGTCCCACAAAGCTCAAGCTACAGCTTCATTGTTTATAAAAGGAATATTATTATTGCCATTGCTCTTTTGGCTAGGCTTGAAGCAGCAGAAATGCTCTTCCTGCACGGAAGAGGAAGTTATCATACAACCTGAAAAATTTATTTCATCTCAGTTTCATTTTGTTGACCCTTCAGGTGTTTAACACAGACCTGCCCTCCAACAATATTTTGAGCAACCTGCTCTAGTCAGAGGTGTCCCTGCCCATGGCAGGGGGGTTGGAACTTGATGATCTTTAAGGTCCCTTCCAACTCTAACCATTCTATGATTCTAATATGACGGAAACATTGTGTAAATGAGAATTTCTGAGAAATGGCGTAAACGCAAATTGCCTAAGCCCCTCTAAACGTAGCTGTGAAATATGTCAAATTCAACAAAATAATGATACAGGGAGAATCAGGTGATATCCTGTTTTTATGGAGCTTATAGGGATCATCCCCTGTTCTCTGGATCTGTGTCAGGTTCTCACATCCTAAATTTCACATCAACTTTTGAGTTCAAACAGACAGCATAACTCAGCCCAAACAAGAGCACTTCCACCTGAGTCTGTAACTCAGGCCAGACTCACTTAAAACTCAGCCCAGATTCATCAAAAGATTTGCAAAACCTCCGTGAACTTGGCCCAAGTTGGGATGTGTAATGGGTTTCAGCTGTAACGACTTTCACCTGGTTTGGGGTTTGCTCACTGAAGTTTTCCCACAGTCCCCATTAGGGCTCAGATGGGAACTGCCGCTCCCCACCCATTTCTCTTATCTCTGCATCTTATAACTAATATTATTAAGCTCATGCATTCACTTTACTCTTCAGCCATGGGAAACAATCATCCGCCTACTACCTCTTTGATTTTAGTATTGAACGTGAGAGCAGAGACCTAAATTTGGATGTCAGAGCATACAGGAGGTTTGCATTGACCTCAAACAGGAGATTCTCATGAATAACAAAGGACATTTTTAGACCACATATAACACTAAATTTATTACAGGACGGGATAATTCAATGCATGATATTCACATTTAGCCTAAAGGTGCCTTGAACTTGATAAGTTCATAGCAACATAGTGAGAGTTGCTTTCACCTTTGGCTCCTAGCTCTGTACACTCCCTCAAGCACCTTTTTAAGGATAACTCTACTTTGCGAGCTTATACTATCTCATCTCTATCTCCCTGAGAGTGGATGGTGCCATATAGCAATAGAGAGGAATTAAGGCTGAGCAGAGCTGGCAGGAATTCCCAATATTGTTCCGGTAGCCAAGCAAGTTCATTTAATGCTGCTCAGATGGCTTGGTGCAGCTCTTTGGCACGTGCACTTAGCCACAGTGACTCAGTGCAATTACCAGAGTGCCCTCCATGCCCATGCTCTTCACGCTTACCAACACAAATGGCAGCGGGGGAAAATTTTATAGACAACACACCCATGCTCTTCATGCTTACCAACACAAATGGCAGTGGGGGAAAATTTTATAGACAACACACCCAGTGACACCGGCACACTTGCAAATGGTTTTCAAAGTTTTTCAACAGTTGTGAGCCACTGCATGGTCGAAAAATGTACCTGCTTTGGGGGATGTAGAAGACAACTTGGTCTTCCTTTCCGCCCTGTGCTGGCTTTTTATTACAAACACACACTAAAAGCATGAAAAAACTTATTTGGGTTGCTGCTTGTTTTGTGCTTGTTCTAAGCAGGAAAACAAAATATTTAGAAAAGCAAATTAGGAATTACAAGAAGCTTGTGCAACAGGAATGGATAAAGAACAGATTCAAGTGAAATCACAACCCAATAAAGAATTACCCACCTTCAGCAAATGATTCTGTCTTGAGTAATTATATTCTTAAAAATAAAATTTTTGAAAAAATCTTAAGTAATATTTTTTCCCCGATGACACACAGAGCCCTTTTTTAATTTGGTGGTGATTGCTTTGGGAACAGTTACACTTTCACAGACACCAACACCCAAAACCCTCTTGGGTCTCAGCTGTAACGTGGCCTTCTGACTCCAGAAAGGCCATGGGATGCTGGCCACGGCTTCACTTTGGACCTCAGACCTGAAGTCTTTCAAAGGTACTCAGCAAACCAGACAGGTCTTTCCAGCTCTTGCCGATACATTCCCTAAGGTCCTTTGGGCAGAAAAGTCCAGTCCAACAGTCCTTGTGGGCAGGTACAGGGAGATCAGGTGAAGACCTTGCCCTCCCACCAGGAGATCATGAAGGATTTCTATAGAGCTTAACAGAGATGAAATTATCAAGGATAATTGGCTTTAAGCCTTACGTTCAACTTCCTATTCACTTAGTTGCAATCAGACTATAAAACAGGGAAGAAATTTTTTTTTCCACGGGAAAACTAAGGGAGAGCTTGTCCTCCTAGTGCTGCCCCGACTTTCAGGACAGCATTACTGTTCTTCACAGGGAGGGGAAAAGCTTATCCTTATCACTTTTCTGCAAGAGATTTTAACAGGTCCATTTAAAAAAAGCCACATATAGTATCATGGGACTTACTCAGGAATTTTAAATAAGACAAATTTTTCCCAGCACCAAAAATTTTTCCTGTAAAACCAAAATTTTTCTAAGATTTTTTTTTTCATAAAAAACACTATACCTTCTAAATGTCCAATTTTGTCAGCTCTTTCTTTTTTATGATGTCCCTGAAGGCTAGACAACCCATCCCACAGAACACAGTTTGGACTGGGGCACAAATTTTGAATCCCTGCTTCTCCTAGCCCTGCTCATTTTCTAGTCTGTTTGTACTCAGGGAATCACAGAGTGGTGTGGTTGTAGTTACTAGGCACAAGAAATACATAAATGTTCAGACAAAAGGGCCGGAGCCAGTAAAAAACAAAAACATGCATGGCTCCTGCAGTGCAGAAACTCTACATATTTCCAGCTGAATCCAGCTTTTTATGCTTATCATCTACTTTACTTGTTTTCACTTTTGTTCAGTAAAGTAGAGCCCAGACTAAATACAGGAACAACTATACTTGGAAAATATTTAAAATATTTTTTTATCTCCTATTTGGCCAAACTGAATGTTTTATGTCAGTTTGATATTTTTAGCTGGAAACTCTTTTTTTCTTACCTCCCCTCCACCCGCCATACATTTTAGTGATGAGGTTTCAGGGATCCATCATCTTCTCTGGAGGAGAGATGCTGCCACATAATGCAGAGGGTGAGGTGTAATAACAAAACGCTGTACCTCCTCAGCACACACGCAAGTCAGAAAGCGGCAGAAGCCAGTTTTTGATGCAATATGTAAATAACATATGAAATATGTTAAATAACATATATAAGATACAGCCAACCAAGCGGGCTTCCTCCATCCGAGGTAACCAGACTCAAGACCTCTTTCTTTAGAAACTTAGCTGTGCTCTTAGGATTTCTAAATAGGCTTAAGATTTCTAAAATACCCTCAAGTTCTGGGTGTTACAGAAGGATTTTAAGAAAGGCCAAGTATCTAGCACTCTATTTGAAATCAGGTGGGAGTTAACAGCGGTTCTCAATGCCCTTGGCTGAGAGCCATCAGCAGCATGGGGCCGGGACGCCCAGGGAGATATTCCTGGAAAAACACCAGCAATTCTCCCTCTTGACCTGCCCGTAGTCCCAGAGCTGCTGGCAGGGGCTACAGCACAAGGCTGGGAGTACATCTAAGACCTTCACCCTCTCCACCCAGGTCACCTCCATCTATATGTGCAGAAGGGAGTGAGTTGTTGAACATGCTAAAAGGAAAAAAAAAAAAAAGATAAAACAAAACCCGAGCTTCTCTGGAAATTTTGTAAAACCACAGAGAGCTGAGGAAAGAAAAAAAACTAGCCCATAGCTCAGAGTCCAGGCTTAAACATCAGGGCTCCAATATTAGGCTGACTATTGACCCACCATTGTAAAATGTTGCTGCTCTTCACAGTTTTTAAATAATGTACCCATCGCTTCCTGAATCCATCAGGCCCGAGAGTCTAGGTAAAGTGCTAAAAATGCAAATGGCTTTGAAGCTGCATTAATGTGTAATAAGGTGGTCACTCAATGTTAAGCTGTCTAGACTTATGAATAAAGTCCCCTTAAATTGAGCAAACCCACCTGGCAAATAAGCTCACTCATGAGCCCTATCTGCATGTAACATCTCAGGATGTCTGGCTTCCTCAGACCTGTGCCAAAAAGCCTTACTACAAACTACCCAATACCTTCAAAACTTAAGGGCTTTGCAGTCCTGTTTAAATTTTGCAAAGGCATCTTGAAATTGCAGGTTGAATATAACATGGAAGCTGAAGGGAGATTTAAGAAATACCAAAGGAAAAAAAAAAATAATTGAAAATTAACCCACCCACCTCCTTTTGTTTTAAATGGGTTTTTTTTAAACTTTCTGACACTATTTGAAATTACCCACAATGAAAATAAGATTCAACTCTGCATGGATTGGGTCCCAGGAGGGAGGATTTTTTTGGACGGACAAAAATAATCAACGCATTGAAGTGATTGAACAAATCTATCACTTCTTCACAAGTTTAAGAAAAAAATCAGCTGTCAACAAATAAAAATACCTTCTTCAACAAGTGATAGGAGTTTGTGTCCAGAAGTTCATCCAAATATTCATACAAAGTTCACATACATACATACATTCATACACACTCTCCAGTGTTTGCTCAGGAGGGACCATTAAATCACAGGAAGATGGGAACTGACGCCCAAGTACCTGATATTTCCAAGCCAGTCTGTGATTAAAAACCAAAAAAACCTTGTTGTGAAATGTGAAACATATCTGTTTTTCCTTTAGACGTGCGTGAATGAATGTGGCAGTATGCGTATGAATGTTGATGAGATGAGGTTGGAGAGCCGACGGAAGTCTTGAGGGATTACTCAGTGGTAGGAAAGAAAAAAAAACCTACCAAAACCCCAAACTCTAGGATTTCTTCCTGCCACATATGGCAACAAAACAGAGCACTGCATAACTTAAACCTGCCCGAGGTCCTTGCTTTCATTCCCGGGCCCTGTTTTACGGAGAAATAACACAAACCTGGCTCTTTTTGCCCATTCCCTGCCCTTTCCCTCCCCAGTCTGTTCAACACTGCTGAGCCCCGTGCCGTTTGCTCTGGCTCTGAAAGGACAAGAAAGTGTTTTTAAGTAACAGAGACACTCTGAATAAATTCTCCCTTGGGAAATAAAATACGTGAACAGCCACTCCATGTCACACGTGGTTTATGTGCTGCACGTGGAACCAGGCTGGAGCCCAGGTCCGCATGGGTCTGCCTGTGCAACACCAG
>VZSF01006641.1:80460-84232 GCA_013398295.1 Chionis minor | reverse complement strand
AGGGGGGGGGGGGGGAATGAATTATAGCAGATTCTGCTTGTAGTCAAACTCAGATAGATTAAAAAAAAAGAAAAAAATTTTAAAAAAACCTCTCAATTGAAAAGATTTTGGGGCCAAGACCAGATGCTCATAAAACTTTGATAAACGATAGTATGAAATATGCACGTGGGGGCTGGTTTGGTAAAGCTTCATTCACATTCGCCTACTCCCTTCCTCTGCTGCCTTTTCGCAAACCAAAACATGCAAGCAGAGCTTTTCAATCCTGGGTAGGTTTTCGCCACCCTCCCACCTCCTTTTTTTTTTTTATTTTTTAAACACTTTGAGATGCTCAGACCCAAGCTGGTCTCTCCAAGTCCCACGCTGTGGGTCTTTTCATGGCCACTCTGCTGATACAAGTCAGGACTTGATAAACAACAAGCAGCACCTGCATGCAGAAAGCCTGGTGGAGCTGGCAGTATCAGTCCAAGAGGAAAAGTTCTCCATAACAAGCCACTGCTAGGGATAGTTTTTGGCTTACTGGTTACCAGACTGCAGCATCTCCTTTCCCACCTCCTTTTCTGCTGCAAGTACATATAATTAAGGTCCTGGGTGTCCCTCATTCATCCCAGAATCCCATGGCTCATGGCTACAGGATGAATGATGTGCAATTTGGAAAGCTTTAAATCTTTACCCCAACTGGGCAGCACTGCGAACCCAGCAGCACGGTGGAGGACACGAGGTCCAGCCCGGAGTGGTGCAGGGCTCCCTGATGCCACCAGCATCACCATCTCCCGTGCCGGCCGGTACTGGAAGTGATTTTTAATGCCACCCCCAGGGAGTTCAGATCTCACCAGCTCCCCTGCTTTGAGTGGCCTTTCTGCCAGGTCAAGGTTTTCCCCAAAAACTTGGCCCGAGAAATCAATGGGCATCTTTTCAATCAGCGCACTTGGCATTAGCTCAGAAACAGTGTCCTGCCTTTACAGTTACAGGAGCAACTAAATTCACACAGCAACCTAAGTTTTCTCCCCTCTATCATCTAGAAATAGTAAAATCCAGACTAAAAAGTCTGGCTTCACAGGTAATAACAATTTCTTTAGCTCATTACCCACAAACTAAAGCCACGGGTTCAATCCTTGACCAGGACATTTTGAGAATAGCTACCAGCAGGCACTGCTGGGCAGGGATGGAGGTGGGATGAGTTGAGGTCTCTCTTCAGATCCACACACAGAAACGACCCCACCATAAACATCAGCTATGCAGGGTTGTTAACTCATGGCCAGGAGAACATCTGCAAGGGGTGGGCATAGGGCCCAGGCTCCCCTTTCGCTCACCATGTGGTTATGGGAGATGGCGTCTATGCAGGCAGTGAAATGCCCAGCTTTCACCTTTCCCTTTCTGCAGCCAGAGCTATGGCTTTTGTTTTTAGATTTGGCAATTTTGACAGTTAAAAACGCTTCTATTAATCGGGAACAAAACCTAAAGTTGAGGGGGTTTTTAAATTCAGTAAATTGAAAAACCCTGCAAATTGCTTCAGGTTGATGATATATTGATTTTCTAAAATAATACTGATTATTCCAATAAAATTGAAATCAATTTTCAAATTAAAGCCTTTTCAGGAGCAGGCAGATTTAACACTCTACACAACAGGCACTCGCACAACACGAGCCCCTTAAAAAGAGGTTGGTGGAAAGGGTTTGCCCTGTTCCCCCAAGGAAGCCAGGCTGGAACAGCACGTCCCAACAGATATATGTCCCAACACATGTATATGTCCCAGCAAAGCGGCACAATCCTGTGATCAAAGTGGCATATCTGAGGATATCTGAACCATCTCTGCTCTGTACTGGCTGCGGATGCTTCGTGTCTGGCTGGTACCGACAGCCACTTTAGGTGGTCACCTCCCACAACGACACTAAATATCTGCCACTGAGTTGGAAAGCCAAATTTTCCCCCGCAACAGGTCCAGTGTGTCGGGCTGCCTGTGCACTTCCATTGGCAAACCTACAGCAGCATCGGTGCGAGCCAGACGTACCCATTCCCAGAGCAGCACCAAACGCTGTACGCCATATCTGCTAATGGAAAGGTCACAAAGCAAATATTAGCCAAAGCAATCAAGAACGTCAAGTGGAAATTCCCTTGGGAATGTGTCCCCTTATACCCCACAAATTCAGGTTGGCAACTTGTGACAGGTACAATCTGGCTCCCATATGTCTTGTGCGCAGAGCGGAGGAATGTGTATCCATGCTCCTTCCATCACTATAACAACATGTCAAAAGAGCCACCTCTCAGCAGGAAGGCACGCAGAAACACCAAAAAAAAAAAAAAAAAAAAGGAAAAAAAAAAACGCAAAACCCAACCAACCACGCAGCACTTGGCATCATCCCTGGAAAACAACACTCCACTTGAAGAGTCGCACGGAGAGCAGGGTCTGCTCTCCCCACAGCTTAGTTGCTGCCATGGCTCCTGCGGACTCCCGTGGATCTCGCCAGGACCACCAGAGCTGGACCCTGTCCCCAGCAGCTCACAGTGAGTGATGCTGAACACCACATTTATTCCTATTTTACAAGGCTGGAAAATTCTTTACAAAAGGTAAAGGTACATCTCCTTCCTGATGCTTCTTTATTATCCAGGCTCAGTTGTTTGAGATTTGTGTTTTGGGGGGTTTTTTTGCAATTCTGTGCCACTCTTTGAAGAGCAATTTCCCTCCTATCAACCGAAGGGGAAAGCTAAAATAACAAACACCAACCAAACCCACGCTCTTTCCATCAGCTCCCTATGTCTGGGTACTGCAGGCTATAGGATGGGTGTGCACAGGTATATTTGGGTTCAACCACTACCCTTTTTGCAGACTCAGCAGAGCTGCTTTGCACCGTTTGAATTAACAGAGCAACTCCATTGGTCTCCAGTTGAATAACAGACCCTTTTATTTCCTCATAAACCCCTCTGTTTCAGGATGTGACCCAGTTTCAACAGGCCCATGCCTTGAGTGGTCCCCAAGGCATGGCTTTGGCTGGCCTTGGGAAGGGATATTCCCATGCTGAGTGTAAGGCTTGAATGGGGAAACACCTGATGACTTCTGCAGGCTTTCCAACAGGTACATCTGAACAACACCTGCTTGGAGATGGCATGGATAAACCACAAAAACATTCGTTTACTATTATAGCTTAATTGCATGCTCCCCGCTCCCCATTCTCCTGAGCCAGTGCAGTGCTCGGGGCCAATTTTCTTTTCACTTGTACAATATTGCCTTTGTTTTAAAAAGGATAACCCTATAGCCCATAGTCTGAGGGGGAAGTGGATTATTTAAAGATTGTTATCTCTGTCACAGGCCCTTCCGAGGCAGAAGCAACCTTGCAAATGCACAAGCACATCTTTAAATTCACAAAGGTTAAAAATTAAGGAATTCTGAGGCAAAAGCTTTTTCCTAGCTGAGTTTCCATAAAGTCAGTTAAAATCACAAGAGAACAGGAACACAATGTGGAGTATGTCTGGTTAAAAGCAGTTCAGAGGGCATCGCCTATTTTAAGGCATGGACTTAATTTTCCAACTAAAGACTCTTATTTTCCCCCCAGCTTGGTGCTAGCCTGCGGCTTCCCAGAACATCCTCACCCATGAGGCCCCGGCTCAACAGATTGCAAACAATTTTGTCAATTTTCCTGGCTGCACCCATTGCTTGAGCCAAACTGGCCCTGTCCTGCTGAGTCCCCCACTTCCCCATGCAAGTTATGTGACCAAAATGAAACAAACTTGCCCCTAACTTTTTTTCCTGAAAATTAGCCACTCTCATCCTTGCTGT
>VZSF01006641.1:47960-75460 GCA_013398295.1 Chionis minor | reverse complement strand
CTGGAGAAGGCAGGTGACGGACACATCTCCTCTCTACCTATTTAGAAGCTTAATTTCAGGCCGTCTTTTTTTTTTTTTTTTCTCTTTTGAAATCTTGCCCTGCATTTCTTCTTTTCACTGCTTCATTAAAGTTCTGTCTCCAGCATAAAGAAGGCAGTGCTGCTAGGAGGAGGGCAGGCTTGTAAACAGCCTGGACCTTGAGCTATATAATGCAGCAAGAAGTATTTTAATGGTGGTTTATACTGTGCATAGAACAACACAGAGAAAGCCAGGGGCAGCACACTGGGATCCTTTAAGTCAGTTCTCTTTTTCCCTACAGCTCCTAAGAAGTTAATGATTTAGCATTGCAATTTTCCAATAAGAATTATTCTCCAAAACGAGCAGGATGTCATGTAGAGTCAAAGTATCCTGCTTAGGCCAGGCAGCCAACCTCACCATGGATATTTAACTGTTTCCCCCTATTCCGCTCTGAAAAGAGGCAGCCAGCCACGACTCCAAATACCTGTAATGTGCACTCGAACACTTATATGCATATGATAAATTTGGGTTTAGATAGAGAGATCAATAGATACTAAAGGGATCGATAGATGCTGAAGGGAATGTAGTGTTTGGTAAATCAGTTGGCAGAACTGATGGCGCCGATCAGAGATACAACAGTGATAGCGTATTTTTCCGGTTTGCTAACAGTCTGTCTTTCCTGCTGAATAACAGTAATATTTATATGAGCTATCCAGCGTGACCCAGCATGACGGTGGCTCCCTTGACATCCCCATACTTTCTATTAAACTTGCATAAAACTCTTCATTTCATCATCATTTTTCTGTTCTTTTCAACTAACTGAAAATATTTCACCTCCTGGGTATAACAACGGTGCATTTTTCTTTGCAGGCTGTTTGTGAGCTATCATCTTTAAATTCCCACTTTGCATTCAGATTCACAGTCTGATCCGTATTAGGGGCAGTTTCACTCCCAAATGGCCAACACACAACTCATGGACTTCAGGAGGTACCAGTTGTTTCCCATCCTGCTTTCAAATATAAATGTAACACTTCTTTCTTCTTAGGCGATCCAATATACACTTTCCCATCCATCTCTGGGGCTTCACCAAGTTTTTGTGCTAACTTTAATACCCAGACACATGAATGTGTTCTGCACATGCTGAGGCTACAGAGTGAAGCCCCCAGCACTCAAGCAGAAAGCAATTCCCACCAAACATTAACCACGACGAACATACAGGTTTCAGCTTGCTCTGGGCTGGAGCAGCAACCATTTTTCCCCTTCCCAGTCTCATCGGCAAATACTTCACAGAATAAATTGACAGAAGCTTTTGGGCAGAATAATATTAGCTGCATTTGGCAGCCTCTCCACTTCTAAACTGACTAGTTTGGAAAAAAAAAAAAAGGGGGGGGGGGGGGCAGATATTAAGTTTCATCCTAAATATTAAAAATGAAAATGAGGAAGCCTTTTTAGATATGGCATTGGTAGCTCTTTGTAATTAACCTAGCCTCATCCCCAGAGAAATTTGGGTTTAATTTAATTTTTAGGGGGAAGAGGAGCATTATTTATTGGTTTCTTTCAGGAAAGCTGTGGGCAAGCACACTAGAAACAGTGAAAGGAGTCAGAAATATTTTTTTTCCTCATGTTGGTTTTTGGAAGTTAAAGCATGGAAACTGGGATAAAGGATAGTACCTCATTTGAAGACAAAGATGGGGCATGCAGACCAAACAGGAAGACTCAGGGACCAGAAAAAAAGCAGAAGGATGCAAGCGATACCAACAATTAGATATTAATCTGAGCTACACAGTCCATGTTAGGTAAAGATGTTGAACCAGATTCAACCACATCCCAAGATGTTTGAGAATACATTAGCATATATGTTGCACATGTATCATATATTCCCTTCTGCTGAGGACTGTATGAGCTAGGTCAAACTGTATGAACATAGGCATGGATTACAAGGGCTCAGCAGCTCCAAAAACTAAGTCTGGTTTTAGAGTGAAACCACAGAAGGTGCAAGAGGCATGATGTAAAGGTGCAGCGTTTCTGCAGCTTTTACCACGGGCTTTGCTTTCCAAGATTGTGAACCTTGTCCCTGACAGGAGTGCTACAAACTCTGTTTAAGAATGAGATGTTTGTTCTGCATTGCTATCTGACCAGGATGCAAAAGGGCATTACAAACAGCCCCAAAACATACTTAATTCCGCACTGGGGAATGAATGTGAGAATACTTTCAAACTTCTATTTCAGTATTTCCTTGTGAACAGGTATCTATATTTGTAACATGGCAAAGGAGAACCACAGAGGGTTTTTTCACCTCTTGTGGAGCCAGATAAGAGCTGAATCGACCACATGTTTTGCAGAAAACCTCAATTTATTACTTACGCAAAGCCTCGCACAAGCCAACCACGATGCCTCAGATTTGTTAAAAGGGCCAGAGCAGGGATCTCTTCTGGTTTGCCGGTTTTTATAGACAGCAGTACAGCTCATTTCTTAGCTGCTTCCTACCCGAGAGGGGACCTCACCCATGGCAAAGCAGACATCATCCCAGCTCTCCTCATCAGACCACTATATTTATAGACTTGCACCCAGAAGATGAGCCAAATGGGAAAAGCAGGCTCCCTTTTTTGCAGGTGCTATAATTGTGCCTGCAAGTGCTGCCATTGACACTTCTCACTTCTAATTAGACTTACAAATCAAGCACTGGGATGCCAACATGGTTTCCCAGCCTATAATAGCAGTTGCACTCGCAGCATTTTATGCTCAGACCCATTGGGATGGGACCACAGCGAAAAGGCGAGAGGTCTGGGCAAGGCTGCCCGCACCAGCCAAGGGCTTCTACAGGGTCTCGCCCCCACCCAGGAACTGCTTTTGCTGCTGCAGAAGAGATGTGCCTATGGCAACACACCACCCCCAAAGCCCAGCGCAGAATTTGGGGTGTCTGATTCCCCTTTCCTTAGGGGAATTCACAGCACCAGTACAACACAAGTCAGATGATACCGTCCCTGGCTCCGATATTACCAAAGCTCTCAACATCCACAGCTCCCACTTAACACAGTGACTGCTTGGCCTCTGCAGAACTGGCCTGGTGACAATAAAAAGAAAAAAAAGAAAAAAAAGGATGCTCAGAAGATGGGGAGGGTTTCAAGCAATTCTTCCTCTGGAAGTGAAAATGCTCAGAAACAGACTCTTAAAACTAACATGACTTAGTGTAAAAAGTATGTTTCCAAGGTCCAAGTCTGAAACATTCAACTTCATGTTGTTTTCATTTTTATTTTTTTTAATATACATGTTTATAGAATATTCTATATTCTCAAGCATCCCACGTGACGGCCCCATCTCACTGCGATGCACAGCCATAGAGTGGTTAGCAATGTCATAAATAAAAAAAACCAACACAGTGAAATCAAAAGGTCACTTGCATAACTGTCAGGGAAAGCAGCGGTGAAATGATTTACAGACACAGGAAATATAATTCGGCAGCAAGGAATTCCTTTGGCAGTTAATAGAATTAATTCAATGCAGCCCATCGCGGGTTTAGAGAGGGAGCCCTCAGTGAAAAACAACTCTTTAGGAAGAGAGATTTCAAGGCCAGCCAAGCAAATTGAGTGTGTATTTAATACTAACCAAAACCTTTTTACTTCAGGAATGAGGTAGGAATGGGAGCCCAGAGCTGGGGGATGCCCACGTCGCCTCCCAAGCACCCCTCGCTGCTGACCTCCCCCCATCAGCAGCACCCAAAAAGCAATGGGTACCACGAACTCCATCATGTCATCCAGCCAGGGTGCATCCGCGTGGCAGCTCCTGGCAAGGCTGTTCCTGGAGGCAATGCAATTGCGAAGTTGTTAAAAGGCGCATGTACAGCAGAACAAAAAAGTAGTAAGCACTTTAAATACTAATAGTTTAATAGTTCTTTCATTTAATACTGTATCTTTAAGCACGTAACAATATGTCATTTTATATATGTCCTATAGTCAAATTACAAACCCGTGTGTGAGCGCGAGCTTAAGTGGCATTTAAAAATAGCCCTCGCTATTACTGCTAGCACATAATAAATTAATGATGGAGCATTTAGCTCTGCCTACAACCCGACAACCTTGTTTCTGAGTGAGCGGGACACTAGCTGGAAATAACAGAGACAAGCGCCCGGGGAGGGCAGGCTGCCTAAATCAGGAGCCTGCCCCCAAAAACCCTACCTTGGCCAAATAAATAAACCTGGGAGGTGAGAGAGGGACTCCATCTATAAGTCCACCCTTCCTGAGCCATCCTTCCATGCAGTGACACCCATCATCTTATTTTATTTTTATTTTTTTCCCTTCCTTTCAGCTTTGAATGGCAATTAGGAAAAGGTTAACCGAGTGCCTTTCTCCCAGGAATCCTCTTCCTCCTTTCAAAATAACAGCGTTAGCAAAAGAAAATCCCAGATTAGGCTAACAGGTAGGAGCGTGGTGCAGCCCTGGGAGATGCTGTTGGAAGTGGGGAGATTGGGAGAATCATCCCAGCGGGAGACTAATACTCATCATTCGGAGCTGCAGCTGAGGCCCATTTGAGTGACAGGCAGCCGGGAGCTGAAAGAGCCGCTCATATCCCACAACTGCTGGCATGCAGACTTGAAAGAGATTTATTTCAGGATAATTAGCTGGGAGTATTAAAGGTGGCAGGAAAGATCTGCAATTACTGTTTAGCAAACAGAATAGAGGCAAAGGAAAAAAANAAAAAGGAAAAGAAAAAAAAAAAAAAAAAAAAAGAGGAGCCAAAAATGAAATTAAAAGACCCAAATATTTCTCCACTTGAAAGTTGTTAAATAATTGAAAAAGTTCAAAGCAACTTTATTGTATTCAAAGCAGTGAATTTGGGGGGGAAGACAGAGCTCCATCACATGCAAGCAGTCTTTTCCAAGACGGAGCTTTGCAAACACAATGTTTTCCAACTTACGCAACAAACAAGAACTGCCTCCTCCTTCCTCCCTGTTCGCACATCCTTTCGGCAATACTGAGAGGTTTACCCCAATAGGATGTATTTGCTGAGCTAAAATATATATATATATATATACACACATATATATACACGCACGCACATCTCTATATCTGCATGCTCAACTGTCAAGAGTTTTGCTGTGGAGTTTTAAGGTGGTTTTCTGTTGCTGCTTTTTTCCAGGGCTGACAAATTTCCCTCTTTCCAGCAAAGGAGATGTGTTTTGCAGGAGTTAATTTGAGAAAGGGGGGACCTGCTGGTAATAACAAATGTCTTAAAGCAGAGGCACACCAGAGAAAGTCTTGAGAGATTAGAAGGAGAATGAATATATGGGAATTGTTACTGCAGTTTTCGCTCGTTATGGAAATAGAAACACAGGTGCTGTCTGCATTTATTATGGTGGGGGGTCTACTTCTTAAAAATAAAATAAAAAAGGTGTTTTCCTTGTGGAAAGCAGGCTGACTTCAAAACCCAACCAAGGTTTGGAAAAGACAGTCTCCAGCCTGATTCAGTATTTCCTTATATCAACCCGGATAAGCTTTATTCAGCTCCGTCCACATACCCTGGCAGTTGCTGGCATCACACATGAGCGTATTTGTGCCAAATGTAAATAAAGTTCACCCAACACACACAGCCTCAAAGCATCAGAGATTTTCATCGGGCTTCAAGACTCATTGTTGCTGAGCCTCACACTGCTCTTTCAAAACAAGGGGCCTTTTCTACGTCTTGCTCAATGATCTACAGTCCTCTAAAATCATCTATTTATTTATGCTCTATTCTAGGATTTGCCCTCTGCAATAAAAAAAAAAAACACAACACTGCTTGAATTGTGTGGAAATAACAGGATTGCCTGGCCCACTTTGTGGAGGGTAGAAAAAGGCAGGGCAAGCCACAATGATTTTTAGTTGCCCAGCACTGGACCTGCAGGGGAAGAAAAGGAAAAGCCAAATAAAGTAACAAGATTGGGGCTTCATTGCTAGATTGGCCCTGCTGCAGTGCTTGCTAAACACAAGAGCACATTTTGGCTAAGATGAAGGGCAAAATCAGAATATCTTGGGTAAAGCTGGGTTTGGGTTTTTTTGGTTTGCTTGGGTTTTGTTGTTTTGTGGGGTTTTTTTATTAAAACAAACAAACAAAACCCCAACTTCAACGTGACTGTCATTGGGAAAAGTTTCTCAGCTCCAGGATGAAGTTTCTGACCCAAAGAAATGAGGCAAAAAGTCATCCCAGAATAGCCGAAAGCAAGACATTGAAGACATTCCCTTGGGTTGTGAGAAACCCAGTTTCCAGCCCTGTTTTTGCCTGCCCAATACAGCCAAGGGCAGGCAGCTGCCAGCCCTGCTGTGACCACCTGGGAGCCAGGAGGTCCTGCCTTCCCCCGAGCCTCATGTAAAACACATCTCACCCTTACGGCACTTCCATGAAAAACCCTCCTGGCTCCATCACCCATCACACCATAAGTCATGAGCTGAAGGAAAGTCAGTCAAGCTTGGAATTTTCTAATCCACATCAGGGAAATCAACAATACTTATCTGCGTTAAAGGTCTTCATTCAGTGCTTGCAGAAAGTCTCTGGTGTCTGGAAAGCTGCCACAAACAGTGTTCGTATATGATTTTTCTGTATTGCTCTGGAAAGCAAAGCCCATACCATCCTTGCTTTCATGCCTCTTCTCCTGGGCTGCGAACCCAGGTCCAGCAGCTGCCCCCCTCACTCCTCATGTGGATACCTCACAGGGGATCCAACGAAACTCAGATCTCTCAAGCAAAGCCAAGTCATGACCAACCCTCATTTGTATCACAGGCTATGTTACTCCCAACGTCCTCCTCACTTCAAAAGACAGTCCCGTAAAGTGGCTTTAACTTCTTGGAGGGACCACCTGGGCTTTCCAGAAGATGCTGGAAGAAACACCATCTATCTGCTTTCCCAAGCACAGTGAGAGCATGTCATCCCCTGGTGCAAGTGCCACGATACTGCAATCTGAGGACACCAGCCAGTGGTCAAGTGGCCCCAGATGGGGACCACATGTAATGGACCCATGTCCCCACCAGTTCCTGGTAGCACCTCTCTCCCTGGCCTGGAGAAACCGAATGATCTCTCCACCTCTGCTCCCTAGTGCGTAAGTCGAAGGATGATACTTTTTCTTCCGTTTTTGGGTGGATTACTTATTTAATATTTTTAAAGCACTTCAAAGATGAGAAATGCTAAGCATTATTATTACCCACATCAGGAGGATGATGAGGGCTTTATCTCAACTTCATAAACTTCCTGGGGAACAACCAGGGAATGTAACAAAAGCCATCCCTGAACGCAAGAGGTGGTGAAGGCACTCGGCTCGCTTTCCAGCTCAATGCATTGAAAACCAGGCAGGACTGGCTCCTCAGCACGCAGAGTTACACCAGTATCTCCAAAATAATGGGAAAAGTCAAAGCTATCTGGTGGTATTTGAAGTCTGACCTTGTCTTTTGCCCAGGAAGCAGCAGGGCGACTTTGCTGGACCACAGCGAGTGGTAACATCCAAAGCAGCCTGAAGCATCCAAAGCAACCAAAGGCATTCAACAGGGTGGGGAGATATTCTGCACAAAAGCTGGTACACAATAGAAGAAATAGGATAAAAGAAAATAGGAGTGCCCCTTCCTCTTCCTCACCTTCACCCTCCACATTTACAGCCCACACCAAAGGCTCAGGAAGCCCACCTTACACTTCAAAAAGGACCCGTAAATATTCACATGGTCTTTGTCTCTTAATATCAGTACTTTTATCTTCCTAGTTTGGCCTGCAAGCTGTTCACATGTTAAAGTACTTAGAAAGCATTTTCTTTTCATTGTCAGACTTTGAAGTAAATAAAAAGTACAAATATTTTATTTATTTTAATGGGAAGAACCACAAGCATGGTTCTTCTGGAATACTTGGTACAGTATTACACCAAAAAAACCAAGCCCAAAACAATTTTAATTAGGCTTGAGGCTTCCCCCGCTTCTTCCCCAGCCTGAGGCTGTCATTGCCCTCCTTTGCTGCCCTGGCGTCCTACAGCCTCAGTTTCTCTCATCAAATAAGAAATAATCAGTCTTTTCCCATTTCACCATGTTAGAGCTCACGTTTATGAAATAACTCAGCTAATTGTTATTAAAAATGCACACAGGACAATATCTCCATGAGAGTACACAGGGATGTGCACAGAAACACACTTTTCTTTCACAGGGTGACAACCAGCTACAAACACAAATCACAACCATTTTTATCATGGAAAATATTAAGAAGAGACAGAAACACCACACATCGCATACTTCTGAGCTCTAACTGAATCTAACAAAGTGGAAATATCTTTCCTTTAAATATTTCCCAGTGCCTTACACCTCCAGAAACAGATCTCCTCCTCTGCTCAGTCTTGCACAAGTATGTAGTGCCATCCTCTTTGTGCTGTCCTGATGAAAAAACTATTTTCCAAAGCCTCAAGCCCTTCCTCAGGTCTCCAAGTCAACAAAGCCACAATCATGAACCTGGGCAGCGTATTTAAAAATTGCACCTGCCTGCTGTAGTAAAACCATGGCATACTTTTTGATATGATAGATAATACTATTATTATTATGATAGCTGATATTTCCAAGGCAGAGCCCCTGCCCAGAACAAGAAGCAGCTGTCTAGCAAAGGCATTTCTGTGCAGGACGTTGGTCATTTGGGATTACAGATTTTGTGTCAATGGGAAAAGCATCTCATCCTGGTGGGACCTCACATTTGCTGCCGCACTGGGACACATGACATAGGACTGCTCATCCTCCTAACAGGCTGCCAGCTAAGACAGAAGTCTTGCCGGCTCAGAGGCCGGCCCTTGGATTGGGGATGAGCATAGTTAGTATGAAAGCAAAGCCCACCTCCACACAACTGCCGGGTCCCTGCTGCCCACCGGTGCAGGTCTTTGTGTAGCAGAAAGGAAGACAAGGACAATGCTGCAGATGTGATTTTTGATCATCCATGTTTAAATGAGCTGCACATCCATCAAGGAAATTTGAAGCACTTTATAATTGCAAAATATATCCTTGCTATATAACCAGTGTTGCTATAGTAGGTTGAGCTGGGACAGCTCTTGCAATACGTAATCCACAAAACTTGTACAGGATCCTTTTGCAACTAGATAAAAAGTGCACTGAATACATAAACCCAAATAAAAAGGGAATAAGGAAAATTTATACCGACCTCCTCTATATAGATGTATATTTTGATTTTCTCATTATTTATGTCTGTATATATATGGGAAGAAAAATGTATATGAGTTGTGGTTCGGGCCAGACTGGCCACTGAGACAAGGTAACTTTTGAGATGAGGACTGATTTCACAGTGATTCCAGGCAACATTTACCAACGGCTGGTGTAATGCTTTCTTGGGTGACCAAATACTTACAAAAGGTGGATGAGGTCAGGGGAAAGAGCGCTTTTTAGAAAGTCAAATAACTGTCCTTATGCCGGCGCACCAGGCTCATGCTTGCTCTCAGCCATTGCCCGAGTGAGCTGTTCTTCAGTGTGAGTTGTCACTCCAGTACTAATAAAATGTGATGGTCTAATTGTATTAGCAATTTCCCATCATATTATATTAATATGCATCATACTAGTATCCGTTTTCACTAATGTGACATGAAAGGCAGTAATTTGATTACTTTTCCCTATGATTACGGGGAGGGAGCTTGGCCTTCTGGATGGGCCATACTCTGGGAAGCCGGAACATTGAGCTCCTGGTCCTGCCTGTGTCCCCAACAGGCTGCTTCACCTTGAGGTGGTCACCTCACCTTTGGGCATCTTGCTGCCACAGCTGCTAAATACACAGTTCATAAAGTTTGAGGGAATCTAAGGTAAAAGCAGATGTTAGACATGGGAAGGATGGGCTGGAACAGTCTCCATCCATCCATCCTGGTGTTTTCCTGTATTTTCATACATTCTAGAACTCATAACATCTCCATGAAAATTAATGGGAGCTTTCATATAGTGAAGGTCTTATCTACGGCAGGTGCCTCAGCCCTGACAATGTACATCAGTGACGTTCTCCTTGCTTATATGTTACACTGTTTATAATGCTTCTTTCCTCCTTTGTGGGCAAGCCTTTCAGAGCCCTTCTGCTATCGCATTCCTTCTGCTGTGGTCTTTAAAGAGGCAAATACAGATGCTTATAACTCAGAAGTGGCTCGTGTAATTGCACGCTTTGAGGATGGTGATGTTATTCTGCAGATTTCACTTCAATCCCAAGCTCAGGGTTTCTTTTCTTGCAGCCTTGAGCAAATACTATAGTGCCAATGTGCTGGGGCTATAGCTGTAAAATGGAAATTTTACTACTTTTTTTCTTTTCATGCTTTGCAGGGTTTTTTGTAGCAGGGACTGTCTTATCATGGCTATTTACTGCCACTAAGGCAATCTTGACAGGTCCACAGTATAAACAAGCAAACCAACATCCTATCCCTATCAGACGCCTTCAGAAAATACACTACAAACTTACGATGCAGCCACCACTTTTTTTCCTATTTGAAGAGCTAATGGCACTGGAAATATTTCTGCAGGACCACTCACCAGAGTAAGTAAGGGAGGAGATGGTCCCACATAAGGTAAGATGCACAT
The DNA here is from genome assembly GCA_013398295.1 of Chionis minor. Taxonomy (NCBI): domain Eukaryota; kingdom Metazoa; phylum Chordata; class Aves; order Charadriiformes; family Chionidae; genus Chionis; species Chionis minor. The sequence continues at coordinate 64,892 of VZSF01006641.1, read as the reverse complement.
GCATCCCGAGCAACCTCAGAGTCATGAGTTGATCTGGCAACCCACCCACTCCACAGCAAGGATTTCTGTTAAATCATGCAAGTTTGGATAGTCCCGCCACGCTGATTTTCTTCCCTGCCCAGAAGGATAGTCAAAACTCATCCAGCAGCTCCGTTTACTGTGGAACAATAAACCATGGGAGTACGCCATAAATCCCAGTAATGTGCTCAGAGGAAGGCAGCCGCTCCGAGGTCAGAGTCAGAGCTTCTTGGGAATTTTCAGACAAAAGATTTTTCATCAGAAGTTGCTGATTCACTGAAACTTAAGCTTTTCCATACAACAAACCAATCTCGTTGAAGTTTTCATTAGGGAAGGTCTCCCTGGCCCCTGGACAGAATTAATGACCACAAGAAGAGATGCAGAAGCCTCCTCTGAAACTACCTGCAGCTTTCACCTGGACCACAAGGGATCAGGGTCAGCACCATCTTACACATCCCATCAGCCCATGCACACTGTAATAAGGCTGTCCCGCTGTCTCCCTGGCCAGAGCTGCTGCATGAAATTAAATACGTATTTATCCTGGGAGAGCAATGCTCTGTACCAGAGATCTTAGGATGCAGGAGGGTGGGAGCACGCAGACTTCCCTCTGGTGGCAGTGGTTGTCCCCAAAAGGTATTTCACTGATGATGCTGAGGGGAATAGCACCAACAGCCCACTCCTAACCCTAAAACTTGCCCTCTCCACTTCTGGCTTTGCCAGCCCCATCCCACTGCCCCTCTCCAGCCCTTTTGCTGCCATCCTCTACCTCCCAGGCGCAAAGAATAACTACAGCAAAGACCCCAAAGACACAAGCTGGAGGCACAGCCATAAATCCTGCTCGGCTCCGAGTCCCCAGGGATGCAGCACACCACGGGAGGGGATGCGGGGCTCTGGCAGGCCAGATATACGAGCCGGGGGAATGGAGGCAGAACCAACTTATTTATCTCCCTCTGTCATCTTTCAAACTTAACCCAAACCAAAACTCCCTCTGGGTTCAGAAAAGTTCACTCTGAGCCTCTGTAATGGGGGACAGTAACATTCGAGCCTTGAAGCAGCTCCGCAAGGCAGCAGCACAGATGAGCACCCATTCCCCGGAGCATCCCTGCTGGGCTCGGCCGTGCCACACAGGTATGGAAGGGGTTAAAAGCCTGGCCTCTCAAAACAGAGATGGCTATTTTTAATGTATTGGCGAAGGAATCTGGACCTCCACTATTTTCAGTAATTCCCCTCTTTAATTCTCAGCAGAAAGATTCCCAAAACCAAACCACCTGGTCTGAAATGTCTGCTCACACACATCCCAATGGACTCGTGTCCCATGTGCATGGTGCCCAGACCTGTGGGCTACGGTTCCCCCCAATGGGCTGTCCTTACTTCTTGTTTGAGGTTAAAAAGCAGAAGCCCCCAAATGCCTCAGGATGTCCCTGCAGCACTGCTGTCACGCTCAGGCACAGAAAACACTGCCCGTCCTGGGAAGCTGCCTCCTCCCAGGAGATTTACAGCCCAACTTGCATTCCAGCATCCTGAGTGACTGCTGAAAAAATTAGGCTTGGTAGTGGTAAAAGTGATCAGGTGAATTCTGCAAATCTGCTTGAAGGACTGGGAGAAAACATGAATGAGGAGAATGAGCAACAAGCTTCACCAGATACTTTCATATGAAGCCAAGTGCATTTTCAGGTGGTGCAAACACCAAGTCAGCATCCAGAGGTTTCCAAGTGCCTGCCCACATCCAGAAACACATCCGAGCAGAAAGCCATTGTATCAATAGAGAAATGGCCTATTTTGTGTAAAGCAAATGCTTTCCCTGCTGTTTTCCTTCGAAAAATTCCAAGCCCCACCAGTGACAGGCATGCGAAGGTGAGCCACCAGGCAGGGGTGGGTTTCAGCTCCGAGCACCCAGAGGAGAAGAGAACGCAGCAGCAGAGCAGAGCGCCTCTCCCGGCTCCCGCCGGGCTATCAGGGGCTGCTGTAATAAATCAAAATCAGTTATGGAAAATGTAAAATTATCATTTGGAAATCACTCTCTCTGAATAATTCAGTCATTGACTTTCACATCAAACAACCATTCCAGCCACCCACACACACAGTTCAGTCTCCTGCTTAGTTTTAAACTCTCTTTAATTATTGGCATTAACCTATTGCATCACTATTTCATCCTTATTTCATGCCGGGGGAGGGGTCAGCGGTTTGATAAAGCACAACGAACTGGAAGACTTTGAGCTGTCCTTCTGCTCCTCCCGACCAACTTCGCGGGGCTGCCTCAACCCCGGGTGACAGCAAGGACACCCAGCCACAAGCGCATCTCCAGCATCGCTCCAAACTCAGAAAAATATGGAGCACCATACCTGTGCCCAAAACCATCACTTGGCAGGAGCCAGTGCCTCCACATCTCCCCCAGCTCTAGATAGTTTCTCCAAATAACACATGCTCTGCTCCATACCTGCATGTCATCCCAGGATGCACAAACATTCCTTTTCTAGGCTGTTTTTCAGGAAAGCTTTCTCATTAAGCAGCAAGCCAAACCAGCCTCACGTAATCACCTTCTATCAGGGTGTTAATCACATTCAGCAAGCAGGACCCCACCACATACCTGCCTCGATTAGGATCCCCATGTAACTCCCCAGACAGGCCAGAGGTTTAAAGAATATATCCAGAGCTAAAGTTTATCCTCTTTTCTTTCAAGTTCCTTATTTTCCCTTCACTTCAACAACACATTTAAGTTAGTTTCACATTTTATTTGTCTACTGAGCTCCTTAAGTTAGGGAAATTAGTATTGTACGTGTGGTTTGATTTAATTAGTAATTGGGGAAATAGGTCTGGCATGTTTCATGGAGGCTTGGGGAAATTGTCAATTAGCATTGTGTTAATTGGTGTCTGCTGTCCTTGCTTTTTAGTTTTTAACCCCTTTTACCTTGTTCCCACTTTCAGTATGTAAAAAATCTTGCTGCTTATTATTCTTTAAGTAAAGGATTAATTGCTTGAATCCCTGCCTGTGCTGGGTGCCCTTTTTCCCCTCATGCAGTGGGATCTGTGCGTGTCCTCCGGGCACTGGTTTTGGAGGCTGTGGAGGCGTTATCCCCCTGACCCACTGTCCCCCTGCCCAGGGCCAGGCTGGGATCTCTCCCCCACCACTACCCTGCCTGCTCCAAAACCAGCTTTTCCTCCTGGTCCTTCCTTGCCTTTTCCTTCTCCCACCAGCACCCGTTAATCACTCAGACAAGCACCAAAATCCCTTACAATTTACCAAACAAAAATTTGACTAAAGGAAAGAAGAGCAAAAGAGAGGGAGTTTGCCACAAAATTAAAAAAAGTAAACTTTGATGCGTAAGACATCAGCCAGTGCAAGTGAAGGACATTCGCTTTAAAAGCTCACACTATGTTCTTTAATTTGCTGTACTGTATGTCCAGCGATAAACCAGAGGTTTGCATCTCTGCCTGGCGGGAATAATTAATTAATTGTTAATTGTTATTAATCACTGAGGTCCTGATCCTGCAGGCAGACACACATACACTTAGCTTTAGGACATCCATGCATGCAGGGTTAAGACACTCACAATCACTTCCAGGAGCGATGGTTCCAGAGCCAGAGAGCATTTTAAATGAACATGGATACCCAGCCCATGTGGGGCATCCCGGAGAACAGCAAGATCCATGAGGCCACGAGCCAGCGCCAAACACAAATGTTTTATTTCAGTGCCTTGGCTGGAGCCTCCCCATCCATGCATGATTTGGGGGGTTCCGCTGGCTGAAACCCAGGCTGGATGCCCCCCAAACCGCCTGCCCGGGTCTGGCTCTGGGGAGAGCCGCCAGCGATGCCCAGGGAAGGACGGTCCCAGGTGCCGCAGAGGCTATTTGTGTGCAAGCTTGGCAGGGAGCCAGGCAGAGCGAGCGGGTCTAGAAATTATTCAGAGTGCAATTAAAACATGCCTTTCCAAGCAGGGACCTTTGTATGGTAAACTGCAGAGGAAAACTCCTCCTTTGGTCCCCAGTTAGGAGGGGAGGGCCATGCAGGAGCAGGTGTGGGATGACCAGGTTAGATTAGCTCAACTGCCTCAAAATCCACCTGGCATTTCCAAAGCTGGGGTAGAAGGAGCACAGTTTCAGGCTTNCCCCGCAGTGGTTTCCAGCCAGCCCTGCCCTCAGCAGGGATTGTGGTTTGCCTTCACAAAGGACCTCTTTGCTTATTATGCTAAAAAATACACCATAGGCTTTTGTCATACCAGGATAACCCAGGAGAAGCTGAGGCTGAAGATATTCAGTGGGTACGAGCATAGACAAAGGTACAGCAAACGCCAACCTTGAGCTAAGCCAGCTGCCAGAGTGAGGAAGAGGGAAGAAAACGTTTAGCACCATGTTTCACCACAGGGTGTGCTGCCAAAGCCACCAAGAGGCACAGCACACCATGACGGACTGTACTTGGCACAAGCAAGGGTGACAGTTCATTGACAGATGACTAAAAGTACAAGCAGCTCCTAATCACTCCATCCCCCTAGAAAATGAGAAATAAAGACCCCACCCTACTCCTCCTCTTGATGGAGTCCCGGTCCCTGCTCTGACAGGGTACCCAGCGACCAGGGGGCATGGAGAAGGTGACCCAATCTTGGAGCAGGGATCTGGTGATGCCCACACCGGCAGGCGCAGTGAAAGGTGATTGGAAGCAGTCAGCTAACAACCCACCAGCAGGAGCCAGAAACGCAAGCAAAAAAATCTGCAGAAATAGGGCATCTCTCAACCACCAGTGAAAAATGCTGTTTTCTCAGGGAGCTCCGCTGCCGGCCAGCGCGATCCACCTGAGGAACGTCATATGGGAGTTTAAGGTGTCAGCTCTGTATTTGAGGGGGTAAGTACAACCAACCTGTGAGAAGGTCACAGGGTTTTAAAACGATACTTGCATAGAATTAGAAAGTATTAATTAAAGTAGTGAATCATCTGAAAGGCACTATACTAATACCGTCTTCACAATAATTATCTCACCAGAATTTCAGAGGCTGAATCATTTTATATTGGATTTACAATTAATTTTGTAAAAATAACAAATCCTCCCTAAGAGAGACTATAGCACTATAATGATAGGACTTGAAAGTGCCATGCAGTCATTAACCAGTTCATCTTCACAACACTACTGTAAGGTAGGGAAGCGTCGTTATCTCTGTTTGGGAAGCGTATAGACAAGGGAACTGAGCTCTGCTTTTAACCAAAGCTGAGCAAAGTTGTCCCAGTCATCTCACAGAGTTGTTCATCACCTAGAGTACCCAGGACACACATTTTATCCAGTGCCTTGTTCAAGACCATATCAAGTACTTGGCAAGGCAGAAATTAAAGCTTATGTGAGAGTCTGTGCCACCAGTCCTCCCTTATCTTCAGGTGCACCTACCAGAGCATCTCCGTCCAGGTACAATCACAGTCAGCTGTCCATCTCTGACAGGGACTTGGGGAAACGGGTCTTAAGTGGAAATAGAGGGTCAGGAAAAAACAACACCTCATGGGGAAGGGGGGATGACCAGGGAGGACAAACAGAGACAGGAGGATGAATCCCAGCTTGTTATGGGCTTCTCCCAACTAGATCTTCAAACAAAAGGGGAGTCTTTCTTCCCACTGTCTCAGAATAATGTCTCCCAAATTAAGGCATCCCCCTCCAAGCCAGCATACGGGACTGTGGCTGTTAGGGAGAACCTCTGGTGATACCCGTAATGTCCAGCACACTCCCAAAGTGTTACCCCATTGGTTATTCTTGGGTAGTGGCAGGGGTTTAGAAAGCCGAGCTGTCAGAGGGGATCATGGATGTGCTCAGATATGTATTAATTAGAATTCCTGCATAGTTTTCTTCTGTTAATTATAGCTTAATTTGATTGCTTAATAGCTCTGGTTTTCGTAATGTTTAGCACCTGTTGTAAATTGCACAAGATAAATCGTCTTATACCATCTACTCTGTTTACTCCTAAAATTCTGCATTTCCCTTTCAGCTCCCAGCTTTGGATTTGAGACGTCGGCTTTTCTCGACTTTGGCCTTTTCACCAAAGAATTTTTTTTTCAGTCGGCTATTTAACCAATGAAGTGGGTTTCAGTTAAAGACTTTCCTAATAGCTACAATTTTAAAAAACAATAATGGGTAAAGAGGAATACCCACATACTGTAAAGTGTGCAAATGCTGACCCATGGTATTATACAGACTTTCACTCGTGGGTGATCCTTCTTCATCGTTGTTGTTTCCTTCTCCCTTTCCAAGGCGAGGAGGTGGGGGTTCATCTTTCTCTTACAGGATTATTAGACAGAAGTGGAGGCCCTGCATCATTAATTGATTTCTTCCATACATTGTACTATGATACAATTTTTCAAGGCTGTGCATAATTGTGTTCCCTGTGCCACTGCTCTATGTTCTGTCCTTGTCATATTGTCATTGAAGGCTGATTCCACCCTCTGTAATTGGAGATGTTCTACTTTTGGACAAAGGTGTGGGGGCAGCTCAGGGGAACAGCGCTGACATTTACTTCATCAATTTATTTTTATTGTTCCTACATTTATTGCAGCTATAACAGCCCTTTAATAGTTATATCTCCTCCCTGTAGGGTATTCTGGTATTTGAAATTTTTTTAACTCATTTGTTCTCATAGATAACAGTAAAGTGCATTTCACGCTAACCTTTAGGTTTCAATCTTCTCTCTTTCTTTGGCTCCGAAGCAGTTGCAGCTTTAAACTTTTACTGCACTGTCAGTCTAAAGGCCACCACCATCGAGTCCATTCTAGCACTGGAGTAACAACAAATTAGTGGCCCTGAAAATTTCAGGGAGGCAAGTCCTAAACCCAGAGTGCAGCTATTATCATAATTCAAAACTGGCTGTCCTTTTAATAGAGGGGGAGAAAAATACAGTAAATACTAGCATCAAGTCTCCTTTTACAGTCTTCAGTCAAACAAGGGGTGATAATTGCATCTTTATGACTGGCAACGTAACTGACTCCACCACCTCCAAGCTCCTGCCCTTCGGTACCTGCAGAGGCAGTAAATGAGTTCAATGTTTAGACAAAACCGCACCTCCGTCCACAGGTTTCCCTTTGTCCTCTTCCCAGGTGGGCCTTTTCCTCTCTCTTCAGTTTTATCACACTTGCGGCTCACGCTGCAACTTAATAGCACCACAGATGATAAATGATTTCTAATAATTACCTCACAGGTGGGTTTCCGCAAATATTTTTGCTATTCAGAGACACCCATCCCTAAACTTTCAAATACGAGCTCTCCAACAAACACTCTTGATCACAGATGCGACCTCACCCTGGGCACCGGTTTCCCAGCTTGGTGTCCCACAGCATTGCCCAGGACGAGCCAACACCCACAGCAGTCAAGTGATGCCACCAGGTTGCCTCCAATACAGAAGGTCTTCCAACATCAAAAAACCCCCACTGCTACACAGGTTTTGCCTGCGGGTTTTACTCCACTGACACAGTGAGCAGTTTTGCAGCAACGGAGGTAAAACCAGCATGAGCCACGAGGTTCATGTAGGCAAAGGACCTTCCCACCACAACCACATGTGAGCACCTGCTCCAGAAGGTCACGCAACCAGAAGGAAAGCGCACTTTTCTGCAAACATTGAAACAAAATCTACGCTGCTACTATGGGAAAAGACAGTTGTTTGTCCTTTTTTTCTTTTTTTTTCCTCAATGGCAGCTTGTGGCAAAACCATTTCTAACCCCACCTCCCTGGCTTCACTCTGTTGTTACACAGATATGCTCTTCTTCCTCAAAGCCTCTTCTCTTAAGGACAGTGTCAAGAAACAGCTTAATTAAAGTGAATGGAGACATTTGGAGCAAGAACAAATTAAGCCACGGAGATAAACTAGAAATGAGACAATAAGGGATACGGAACGAGGACTTAAAAGAGTGGGAAAGTCCATGTTTTTTAATGGAGCTGTATGACTTTCTACCAAACATACCCAAAGTTACCTTTAAGCAGCATATTGTGCACTTTGTTGGGCATCAACCCATAACTGCACCTGCTCATAAGACAGCAGATACCTGCATATTTTAGTGTAGTAGTAGTACTAGTAGTGTTTTCTAGAGCATTAATAGTGTGAATGCCGAAAGGGCTGGCCCTGGATCTGCCTTTCTGTGAAGGGTCCAATCCTGCTATCTCCTCCCCAGGGCTGCGGGCCACAACAGTGTCAGTATATGGCACCTGTAGGAGATAGCCAACGCCTTTGGGGCTGGACAGCGAGTTGGTTTCAAAAGACTTGCAGGAATGCCAACAAGTTGCTTGTTCAGAAAATTTGAGCAGACGTGCCTGGTCAAAACCAGTGACGCTGCTCTCCCGGTTACACCCACTGAAAGCAGGAGTCGCTCCTCTGAACTCAGAGACATTATTGCACCAGTACAAAATCAGTGAGAATTAATTTTAAAAAGTCATCAGGATTTATTGCCTCCCTGACATGGATAAACACTCACACAACATGGCCCACCAGAAGCAATAGGATTAATTACCTGGGTCAGCATTCAACCCCAGGATAACCCGAGAATACGACTCCGCTTTCCAGGGCTAATTTTTCAAAGCAGATTTAGCCTGATCTCCAACTTTTTACAACCTCATCATGCATGTACCAAGTTGGGTTCGTGCACCCAAATGTGAGATGCTGCAGCCCAGAGAAGTCACAGCTTGCTGGGGTAGAGGGCACGGTACCACTCCTGCCAGTTTTGATAACATAATCCATGTATTTTAGAGACTGGAATTTTTCCCTTTAGTAGGTCAAAAAAACTCACGTAGAAGAAACATTTTAAAATAAAAATTCAAGTCTTCAGCCCCATCTTTGTCCTGTATTTCAATTCTGAGGCAAGCTTTCAGCAATACATGACGGTTACAACCCTACAGCTTCCCCATACCAAACACCCTGGAAATGGTACAGTGCTCTCCTGGACGGGCCATTACTTGCATTAGCACGACAAAGAGCTTCTCTCACTATGATTAAGAATAACCAAGGCTGGTAGACACAAGTGTAATTTAAAGCATAGTTCAATGTTCTTGGTGGAAGCAATATTTGTGCATTTGCTTCTCAGAAACCTTAGTGACACTTATTCACAAAATAATAAAAACCCCCTTAAAATTTAAAAAAGGGAATGGAGGAAGAGAGAGTAAGGAGCACGAGGAGAGACCTGCACATAATTTTTAGACTTTGAGTCATCTGATACTTCCAGGAGGTTATAAAAAAAATATTCATGTGAAAAAGGAAGGAGATTTTTCCAAAAACTTGTCAGAAACATAGAAAAAAAAATCTACATTAAATTTCTGGCAATGCAAAAGTTTGTATTTTTCAGTCAAAGCAAGTTTTCAAATATTGTTTGAGAATTTGCACGCTTCTTGTGACGCACTTGCACTTAAATTTTATTTTTTTTTTAAACAACAAATTATTTTCTGGATTTAGGCAAATCATGCTGCGTACTCGACCAAAGCAAGCATTTGACTCTGTAATTTGCAGGCATTGGGGTCTCACAGATGCTCGCTGCAGAAGGTAATGTGGAACGGGGATGTGTTTGCAGCAGAGTTCGTTTGCTTTACACACACGGTGTGCCGCGTACGTGCTGCCCCTTCGCCAACACAACACATGGGCAATCCCCTCATTCAAAAATTAAGCCAAAAACCCCGTTGTCCAGCCTCCGGGGAGCAACTCTGACCCCAGGATTGACTCTAATCCATGTGATTAAGGCAGGGAACAAACTCTCCTGCTGCTCCCGAAAGCTCTCCCCAAAAGAAGCGGCACTCATTGTAAAGCCAACAACAATACAGGGTGTCTTCAAAGACCGGCAAGCAGTCACACATGAAGGAAAAATAATTATCCAAGTGTATGTGCCCTTGCCTCCTGCCCCAGTGCGACCACGTGGCCCGGCTTTCCGGGTAAACCCACGGTGCAAAGCCAGTCGCGATGCAACACCAGAGCCTCATGGTTTCTTAATTAATCATTAATCTCAGATACATCATGCCCCTTACACAGCCACTGGCGGCCCAAATGCAGCCACTTGAAATCCCTCTAACCAGTCATTCACAAATAACATTATGGGCAATATTAGCCCAAATAGGCAATTATAATATTTGAGCATCCACCATATCTTTACCCTGAAATGGGAACATCATCACAAAAATCAGTGACCTGATCTCTGCTGGCCCGTGGTTTTATACTCCATTGCTGGATGTGGCCACAGACGCATCGAGAAGGGAAGATGTCACACAAAGTAGGTGCACCGGGCTGTAGCTCATGCTTCAGTTTAACTCAGGAGGAAAGTCAAGCCTTGGAGCTGTTCTGTACTTACAAGCCAGCTAAGCAGTGCCAGCTCATGGATCATTCCCACCTCTGAGCAGACCAGTCCAGTCAAAATGGAAAATCAATACCCAAAAAACAGAGAAAGTGGCTTTCCCCCGTTAATTAAACTCTTTTTTCGGCGCTTCAGGACTACTGTAACTGGAGGATCAAAGGCAAGAGGCCTAAGAAACCATGAGTTTTAATGCTCTTCAGGTGCTCTGCTTCAACCAGACCGGGAATATTCCACAAAAGGGAGATCAGTTTCATACCTATAAAAACTGACAGACTGATTCAAACACCAGGAATAAAAAGTTGTATCTTCAGAGCTCTCTCTGGGGTAGGGTTTTTGGGTTTAGGGTTGGGTTTTTTTGAACTCTTACAGTTCCCATTTCTAGCTATACCTCACAGCTAGCAGACACAGAAAGTTTTGCCTTCCACAAAAAAAAAAAAAAAAAGTTTTGTTTTAGTTTTTTGGGGTTGGTTTTGTTTTAAGTACATCGCAGGCTGTTTGCATCCCTGTTTGCTGAGAAAGGTGACAAAGCTGAAGAAGAAAGTGAAAGGAAAGGCAACAAGTCACATGCAGAGTCTATAATAAGGGAAAACAGCAATTATAAACATACAGAATTTGCACTATTAGCCTTTTTTTAAGGCTATGTCATAGTTCCCACTAGAATCCTCCCAGTATTTCAATTCCAAAGGATTTTAAGTTAAAACAAAAAAAAAATTTGCTGCCATTCTACATTTGCCCTCTGCTTACGGGTAGGACTGCTTTCACGTTTCTAAAACTGACACCAATTTTGAGCTTTTCTTAATTTATCTGTAGGAGATCTGAAAAGCAATGTTTAAAGTTGAAGCAAGACAAGATTGCATCCAGTCAAGTGCTGACCGGCTTTTCTAAAACGACATTTTCCAAGCTGATGGATTTTAATGCCGAGGCTTTTCTTGAGTAGACTGAGTGCAAGAGTTGATTTTAAACTCCAGTTAAGGTGCCAAGACGCCCTGATGCTTGGCCAACCCAAAGTTTAGCACCCAAGAGGGGCAGCACTCCTGCCTTCCAAACATGAATTTCTATCACCAGTCTGCACCAGGAGGCACTAGATACTTCTGAGCATGTATCTCCGCTCCTTAAGCTGTCCCCACCACCACTGCTCTTGAGAAGACATTTTCCTTGAGGCCAGATTTCTCCATGGTGTAATTTCTACCAAAGCCAGTTGGACCATGGAAAAATTTAGCCTTTTGGTTAAAATCAGACAAACACATTTCTGCAGCTTGGAACATTTCTGCTTCTAAGATTTTTTTTTTCTTATTGCTACCTCCTGTTTCCCTATTTTGTGGGTTAGCACTAGTTGTTTTTGACCTTGTAGACTTTGTTCCCCCTGTCTTCTTAACTTAGTTTCCTGTTTATCAGAAATTATGCTTAATTTCACTTTTGCTGACAAAAAAAAAAACCTGATTGGTTCACCTGTAAAAATGACCATGACAAAGGTTACTGTCCCACCATGCAGCAGTGTTGTGAAGCTTAATTAATGCTTGTACAGTGCTTTGAAGATGACACACCCCACAACTACTTGGTTTTGTCTTTTTTTTTTTTAAATTTTTCTATTTTTAAGTCCTGTTGCAACATTATTGTTCAGAATGGTACTTGGCAGCATATGGCAGCTCATGCTTTCACGGCAGCTATCAACCAAGGCTAGGAGAGAAGATGCTGCAGATGAGCGCATGGTCCCTGTTACTGCAGGTCGGTTCCTCATCCTCTCCAACATGCTCCTGCCGCATCCGCTTTCTTGGAGAACTGAACCTCCAGAGCAAAACTTGCAGAGGTCTCTCTGCGCGTGGACCGTACACCTTCCGCACGCCAGGGACAACCAAGCTTGTCGGCAAAGCGGGATTTGGGAGTTATTCTCAACAGCGACAACTCTGCTGACTTTCCCCGTGCAGAAGGCGCAGACACCATAGCACGGATTTGGAGCACATACTATTTAGGAACGTCTTAGACTCATCTTTCCCCTTTGCTACACGTCCCTTTGTGCTTTTTTTTAATTTATAATTTATTAAAGATGTCAGTTGACAGGGCGCTTGCTATGCCTAGCTGGAACCTCCTCTAAAGTGTTTCCCAGTAGGCTCTGTATAACTCCCCTTTGATTACCATGCGATTAGTTTGTTCAGCTGATGGCCTTTCTTCTCCAAGATCCTCATTGTGTCTCCTGCCTCCTATGCAGTTCTTAAGAATTTAAATGAGCCATTTTATGTCTTTCTACAAGTGAAGATCGACAAACCCGGCCCCACCCTTCTGCTTTCACTTTTAGTGTGCCTAATAAAAGTAGTGTGAGGGTTGGGTGTTGGTTTGTTGTTTTTTCTTTTCCGGGGGTCGTGGCTAATGGAGAATTTTATGTTGTCTCTGACATTGTTTGTGGTGCCTCCCACCAGACTACGTGCTCCTGAGGATTGAAAAACGGTGGCATAAATGTCAGGGAAACGCCTCTGCTGTGTCAGGTCTAATTAGACATTTGTACTTGTGGGACAAACACCTTCCTCATAAAACTCAAAGCTCAGCCTCACTTAGCACATGCTCAGAGACACTTGCAAGGAGAAAGCACGATAAACAGCATGCAGACCTATCCAAATCTGATGCAATGTTTCTTCCAACATTTTAGTTCAGCCCCCACAACACACACCTCCATCCCCACCCCTGCCCCAAGAGACTTCCAACACATGAAATAAAGATGCCTTGCCTTTGCTGTGCTTTACCCAATTGATTTCGAGAAATACAGAAAATCCTCAGCTTGAAGCTCAACACACCAAATTAAAAACCAGTGAGCACCATTAGTCCATTAACATCTGTGCCTGGGGCCCCCAGTTTTGGAGCACAGCACAGGGTGGTTCCCATGCCGTACAGACCCACCAGCTGCTTGTCTAACAACCATCCCTATGGAGGATCCTCCTGCAAGTAGGGACCTTGGGGCTCACCATTGGGTACACCTCTGCCACCTTGAGGTGGACACAGGCAGCCCAAGAATAACCTAGGGGTTACCTCTCCCAATCTCGAGTCTCTAGTGCCATTATAGATTTGGCAAGTTCACCCTAGGTCCTCTTACAGCACTATGCAACTCTGACATGTATGATGCCAACGAGAATTTACACAGACTGCAGATAGATCAACTGCCACAAGGCCTCACTTGGATCTGAAACCAGCCGGTAAGAGGTGAGACATCTTGCCCAAATACCGCAGCCATCTCTCTGCTAGAGCAGGTTCACAGCAAACCATGGAGTCCATCCTATGGACAAGTAGGGGCTTGCAAGAGCGCTCCCACACACTGCCCAGGCAGTCTCAACAGGGTGCGCGACTGCTCTACAGCATGGGCTTTGCTGAGGATCTCCTGCTATGATTTAACCGCTCCGGCTGCCACTGGGCAAACATCTGATATTCTTCTGGACAAAAGGAGGGAGAAGGATGCATACACACATCCACACGTGTCTGCGTGTGTGCATGTGTACACAGAAGAAAGAGGGCTGCGAGCTGAAAAAGATGAACTCTCAAAAAAAAAGTCTTGTTTAGGTTTTAACTTCCCCTCATTCGTCCACCCAAATCTGAGAGAGCAGCTCCCTCTGTGGGTTTTCCTTCTCGGCTGTTTGTTTGCTGGCTGAGGGTGTATCTAGGGAAGTGGAGGGGACACCTGGCTGGTGCCAAGGATCACTCATCACTGCTTCCTAGCAAGGCAGGGTGGAAGCTGAAGAGCACCACCACCCAAAGTCAAAAAGGTTTGTGTTCCGCTGCTCCTCAGTTGAGGACAAAATGCAAGAAACCTCTGTGGTTTCTGGATCCTTATTTGTACAGGTAGTTCATTCAGCTGCACCCAAACACTCACATGAGCGTGATACTCACCAAGTGTGTGAATACGCCTCCGTGCTGTTAACAAGCAAGAGTGAGGCACTGCAGAGTTAGACCATTGCTGAACAAACAGAAATAAGCAGTAAAATGAACTGTGATACAGCTGCAGAGTTACTGTGCTTTCTGCTGCACGGATGTTTGTATGACAACAGGACTCTTGCCTGGAAGAAATTAGGATTTAGTGAAAGAACTTATCACTCAGGTGAATGCACGGAGTAAATTAGCATCAGTGCGGTACCTCTCTACTTTGCCATGCAGACAAATAAAAGTCAAACATATACATTCAATAAACCTTACTGCCACAAAACCCCTGCTTCAGTGAAAATCAGATTCTGACCTTTAGGTCAGATTAAAATCGTCAAAGCCCATGGTCCATTCCTTGGAAGGATGACTTCTGAGAACACGGGAGAGGGAAGCAAGTATGACTCTGCCCTTGGTACCAACAACAGATCTACCCTCCAGATGCCATCTTAGAAGTGGAAACCAGAAGCCCCAGCCACGCGATGGGTAGAGATGGTGTGCGCATGAGAGATCCTGTTTTGCCCTTCATAAGAGATGTGGCCTTAATCCTGGCTGGATTCCTGGGTATCATATCAACATAACATATCAACCGCATAAGGTGTCCTCTGCTGTTTTGACTGCACGTACCACTCTTTGCTTCCCAGCCAAGAGAATGAGTCTTGTGGTCTCCACCTGAAATCACAAATCCCTTTCCTTTACCCTATTGCTGCAAGGGAGCTTGCACCCAGACGTGGGCTTTGCAATCGCCCTCTACTACTCCAGCAGACCCAGAGCCCCAAACCTGGCAGGGCAGCAGCACCGCATGCTGTCAGGTGGGCACTGCTTTGCTGCTGCATTTCTGCAACAGGCGAAGACTAAATTACTGTGCCGAGGTTGGGCAAGATGCTTTGGGATCCCTAGATCAGAGCGCTGGGGATTAAAATGTAAAGCTGCTTGTGCGCAGCCCAAAAAGCTCAGAGGTCTGCGATAAGGAAAAACAGAGAAGTCCTCCGCAGGGCCAAAACCTTCAGTGTTTTACAACTTCATTAAAAAAAATATATATATATACATCAAAAGGCCAAGGGCCAGGATCACTTCTGTGCTTAGAAATTTTTAACCAAACTCCAACGTTCCCCTTCCTGCTCTGAGTACACTGAATTACCAGGCTCCAGCCGCCCCAATCCCACAACGGTCCAAGCATTTCCAGCTTCCCCTCTGCTCCCTGCTTTTGGTTGATACTGCAGATGCTCACACGTCGCTCTGAACTCCGTGCCACAAAGTAGTTGTGTGTCAAGGGAGGGGCTGGTGCGATATCCCCAGCCTAACGCCGGAGGATATATGTACATCCACAGCTCCCCGATGACCCAGATGAGAACATACCCTGGGGGAGCTTGCAATGGATATGACCAACATTGAGACATAGAGGTACAGTGGTGGGAGGGTGCCTCATGCGGAGGACAGCTGTCAAAAATGGATATGAGTACTAAAACGGCAACCTTATTAGCCCACCCACCCCAAATGCAGACAACTTCTTGCATCCCTCATTTTGAGCCTGTGCCACCAGGTCCAGATGAGCTCCCACTTTTTTTTTTTATTTTTAAACAGAACTAAAAACATTTTCAAAACTACCTTTAATGAACCAAAAAAAGTTCATTTGAAAGTCTGCTCTGTGGAAAGAGTGAGGCTGGCAGAGGGAAGGAAGTGACACAGGGTTTGCTGACCGGCAGGAGGCTGGTTTCAATCCCCCCACAGAGAAATGGAGGCACGGAGCTGGCCAGGAACCCACAGCCGGGCAGGGAGCTTAAATTGCAAGAAGTGACGTGCTTTTTCCCAAAAAACTTTTATTTACAGGCTAAGATACCACCCATGCATATCCCTCCTGCCAGTCTGAACACTTTTGGCAACCCAGGAAAGATGCTCAGTGGTTTCCGTCTGCATCACCATGGCCATCAGGCAGTCCATCACACGGAGGTGGGCACAGCCAGGTTGGGCACATCAGGATCAAGGATCCTGCAGGGCGAGGACACTCAGCAGTTCAACAAAGGCATGCTGCTAACTCAAAGAAATGCCATTGCAGGAACCGCTCCCAGTACCCAAATTTTAACTCTTTTCTGCAGTGCCAACCCACCACACAGGAGCTTTCCATCCCCCGGCCCATCGGAGAAAGGAGGAGGAGGGGGAGGGGGAAAAAAATGGCCATTTTTCTAACTGAAGGAAAAGCTACGCCAAGTCCTACAAGTACCGCCTGGCCGGGTGCCAGGAAATGTGTAAATTTTCGTGAGCTTGGGCTATTTTGCCAGAAGTCTGCAATGTGTCTGGACATGACCGGTTCCCCTTTGTCAGCCCCAGCCTGACCAACCAGGAAGTTTAAAAAAGAGAGGGGAAAAAAAAAAAAGAAAAAAAAAAGAGACAGACAGACACTTCCCCCCTCCCCGTAACACAATGACTCTCCTGTAATACCTTTCATTTCTGTACCAAGAGCCACAATGGTCCCGCACTTCAGGGTGAGAGGGGAGGGGTATGAGAGCCCTTTAATTCTTAAAAAAACCAAATTTTTTTTCATTCTCGTGTTTGCTGATAACCTCACAACCACCCTCCCAGCTTCGCAGTGATTATTAGCTTGGCTTGTTGCTATAAATACTAGCGTTAACTCCTTGTATTCCCCAAGGACCAAGTTGGAAAGAAAAGGGGCATTTATGCAACTTACTCTTTTTTTTTTTTTTCCCTTGTTGGGGGGGGGGGGGGGGGGGG
>VZSF01006641.1:2500-47951 GCA_013398295.1 Chionis minor | reverse complement strand
AAGGAAAAAGCCAAACTGAGTTTCATGCATTTAATTGATTTACCCAGAGTTTTAAGTGAGGCGCTGGAGGTATCAAACCTCTGGCCCAGCCAGCACACCTTTCCCTCCTGGCTTTAGGGAGGGAATGTATTTAAAATACATTTAGGAAACAGATTTCACTGGGCTAAGAGACAGGAGACCCTACTCTGCTTGCAAAGAGCACAGATCTGCTGCCAGGGTGAGGAAGAGGAGGATGGGGGAAGGCTGATGAGAGGAGATGGGGAGGAAGGAGCAGGGTCTGCTTATGCCCTCTGCTCTGCCCCACAGTACCCCCTCGTCTCACCAGCATCTTTCAGCACGAGTAACGTTTCACATCTGGAGGACACACCTGCAGAGGCGGTCAAGTGTGGACAGGGGGAAGTTTAAGAGTGAAAATGCTGCTGTTTCTCACCCCACAGACTTTAAGCCATCCCCCTGGTGGGACAGCCAACTATCAAGGTCCACAAAGCCTGAGCAGAAAGCATGAGATGCTCTGATCAATGCACAAATCAGATCTCCAGACAGGCGGTAACGGGTGAAAGCTGGAGGGTTTCAATCCTCAGCACCCATGACTTACGTTATGAGGGTGAAGAAAGCTGCCCTTCCTGGAGGTGGTTGCGGGGGTCGCAATTCGTCCTGGCTCTGAGCCACCACAGCACCAAACCCAAATTCTTCAAATCCTCCCTGAAGGGAAAAAAAGAAAAAAATTCCTTTTTTTAAAAGTACTTATTCAAGATGTTTAGTTACAATGATTTTGAGGCTTAAAAAAAATGTAGTTATTTAGATAGCAATGTAGCTTTCCCAGCAATCAACAGATGACTTGATCTAGATCAGAAAGGAAAGAAAAGCAGACTCAGAAAAGACACTCACTGCATAGCTCATGTTTAATCAAGTAAATTGATATCCAAGAACTTCTCTGTGTGTGTGTATGTGTGTATACAGACACACAGAGGAGGTTTTCTGATATGCCAGGGAGCTAAGAAGCATGTTCAAGACAGGCCAAGTGATGCAAAAAAAGGAGAGAGACGTCTAGGTGAACATATGAAAACAAAATCATTGTACTGGTAAAGACTATTTTGAAGTCTTTAAAAAAAAAAAAAAAGTGGCCCCTCTTGAGCAAGGCAATGCATTTAAGGGACCTCAGTGGTACCGTTATCATTGCAAGATAAATCCAAATATTCACAGGGATGAGATGCCCTTGAGCAAGTTCTCAAGTGAAAAGGGTACAAATTGCTTATTTTTCAGTATCAAGTGTGCTTGTCATCTCTTTCCACCAGCCCTCCTTTAATGAATATATGCAGCTTACCCAGAGAAATTAGACCCCCATATCCATTAAAATCATCCTTCCTTTACACGTTTGTGCCACCTTGGTTCAGCAGCGAAACCACAGAAACCCTTCTCTGCATCACCGGCTTTTTCGGCTCCTGCAAATCCCCACTGCCAGGAAACCGTGTTTATTCCACTTACCCAAATATTGCTTTATTTACTAAAGCTGGAAAGAAGTGATATTACCCCCAAATCATCCTGGCTAAGAGCGTGCGAGACGACAGATGCAGAAAACATGGGAACAGCAGTTTTCCAGCTACGGTGGCTATAACGAGGCCATCTCGTGGCACCAGCCCAGCCATTTTCCCTCCATCCAGGATACTGCCAGGCCTTACAATGATGGGACAGAAGCTGCTCTCTAATGGCTAGATAAAGCCTCAGGTAGACACGAAGGCTTAGTTTTAAACAAGAGTTAAAGCGTTTGCACATATGCTTCCTTGGGTGAGACTTAAGCAACTGGCCGATATGCTTGGACGTACAGCTTGTAAACGATGCTGCCAGTTTTAGAAAGTATAAAAGAGGCTGGACAACCACAAAGCACCGAAGCACCTTTCAGCCAACACGTCTTGTCTCATGTGGCTACAGGAAACACCTTGGTCTTTGCTGCTGCCCCAGTGAAGGGAGGCAATACCTTCCACTTTTCAAAGCACCAAGATCTTTGTTTTCCCTGGTAGTCCTTGGTTTTCACTGACAGAGAAACAGAAAAAACCATCCACCATGAACTAAGCCATATCAACTGGAGAAGTCTTCTACTGCATCTTAGGCGTTCTGTCATTTATTTGCCTCAACCTCCACATTTTCCCCTTATACAACTGAATTTTCTAACCAACGCTGGACTCCCTCTGTATCTCATCATGTCCCACCATGAGTGACTTCTGTTATGCACAGAGGGGCTCAGGTAAAGAGAATTAAGGAGTATCACAGGAGAGGCAAGTCCCTCGCAAATGAGAAAGAAGGGGAAGTTAGTGTTAAGCGTCACAAGTTTCCAGGCTTTGCTGTCAGATTTTCTTTTAACCCAGAAAGTCAATTATTTTCATGTAAAGTTTTAACTAAAGCATTTTTCCCCCTCACTTTTGGAAACACTTTCCCAAGAAAAGGGGAAAAAGTTTTATCCCAACTCTAGCAACGTGCTGTCTGCCTGCAGCCGGCCTTTCTGGTTGCTTCCTTAGGCTGGTCTGAATCAAAGCTACCATTCATCCATGACCCACTCCCGCACGAGACCTGGGCACACTGATCCACCATATACTCGTCAGAAAGGACATAAAAATAAAGCAGATGCTATTAGCATTCAGAGCACACATCCACTTGCTAACCCCCCTTTCATAGCCTTGTGTATGCCTTGAATCAGAGGGCTAACAAGACAGAATGCTATGAATAAACTCGGTATGAATAAAGTATGAATTCTCTGTATGAATAAGGTCTTGGAGTAAGTGTTCAAAAACTCAGTGCCACCCTGAAGCCTCCCAATACAGAAAGGAATAAAGGCAGAACAAGAGTGGCCCAGCAGTGCATCAGCCACAGTTTGCAGTCCCTCCTGCCAAGGGCAGCCCATGAGCAGAGATTGTCCTGCCCAACAAACACACTAGACGTGTTGGTGGGTAACTGGCCTCCCACCTCCAGCTCACCTACTAAAACCTTCATAATAAGCCTGACCTAGATGAAATATTCAAATTCCATACATCCCAATAATTCTTTGTACCTGAAGCCCTTCGTGGTTCTCCACAAGCCATTACGCTCTCTACTGCTGTTTGTAAACTCTCTCAGTATTACAACAGAACTTTGTGAAACTTTGGTATCACAACAAAACAGCTTTTCCCCCCCAGCTATATTATTTACAGTTACGGAAAATAAATACTAAACGCCCCATGCCTTTGGCTCTGTTGGTGCTCTCCTTGACTCTGACCTTCTCCCAAGGCCAGAAACCTTGGGGCCATCCTTGACACTCGAGCTTTCTTTCCCTCTCCTGTCTCCCGTGTCCATAAATCCGCCTGCCACCACCTCCAGATCACTGACAAAGCCCATCCTCACCTTGACCCAGCCACTGCTGAAATCTCTATCCAGCCCATAATTACTTCCCGTCTCAACCATAGTAAATTCTTTCTCCCTCTTTCATTTTTATGGTCTTTCTAAAACACGAACTCCTTAAAGTTTAAGTAATCCAGATCCCTGCTCCTGTCCCCTTCCCAGGACTTGCACTCGCAGCCCCGCAGCTGCCCTGCCAGAGCTGCACAAGGGCAAAACTTCTTGTCCCCACCAGCCCCAGGGTAAGGATTGAGCTGTCCTATATTCCCTGCAGGACAAGAGCTCCTTTGAGGCAGGTACCATAGGGGGAACAACATGCTCCGTCCCCTCACCCTTGCCTGCCCCATGATAGTTTCTCCATATGCTCACAGCCCTGAGCCACTTGCCATGGCACCAGCTGGAGGAGGTGTTAACCAAACACTCGGGGAAGTAAGAGTGAAAGCAAAATTAGAGTAAAAATTAAAAAAAAAAAAAAAAAGGAAAAACTCAAAGCTTGGTGTCAAAGCCCAGATTGAGCAAGGATGCCCATCAGCAACTTGGCCTCTGTGGCATGCAGTGACTCCGTAGGTACAAGGCAACAAGGCAAACCATGACCAAAGAGCATCAAGGGAGGATTAAAACAACATGGAGCACAAGCGGATAAAACTTCTGTGAGCACACCCAGCTCCTTGGCACTTCTCTAATAATGAAAACTCACAAGATCCACACATAAACCAAGAGTAAAATGGATTTGATGACCAAGAGTCTTCAGGAGAAATGCAAAAGGAGCCCAACCATCAATTTCACAGGTCAGCTCAAGGAGGACATTGAAGGAGACGAGGGGAGAAGGGAGGAGAGCACCAGTGACTTCCCGGTGGGGGTCCTGGGGCTCCCCAAGGAGGGACTCCCGTCCTTCGCCTCCCACCTTTTGCAGAATAAAAGAGAGATTAATTGCTTACGCAGGAATCGATCCAGCTTTACGAACAGCGTGGGATTTCCATTTCTTTGGGAGGGGCCACCTGGAGAAGCTGAAATTTAGAGGACCTGAAGTAATTGTGTTTCTCTGTCTTTCCCTGGCATTTTTAGGTACTGATTAATGTAGAGCCTGGGCAGCCGGGGGAAATCAATAACCTTAACCCTTAGGAAGCGTTTGCATTTATGTAGAGGATGCTGCATGTGTGATGGGTTGGGTTTTTTCTCTTCAAGCAAGATGGAAAGTTGGAGGGGTCTCCCAGTGCCACCCCTTTGGACGAGGTGCCCCTGTGATTTTGGGGGATGGCTGCAGCTGCTGGGGAGAGGAACCCCCTTTCCCATGGCCCCCCACCTCCATGGTTACAGGAGGAGAAATTAATTTATTTTTTTTAAATTTAAAGTAAGATCAAAAAATAAAAATAGAAGTGCATCATGGGTTTTTTGGGGGGCGGGGGGCTCGCCGGGAGTGCCACAAGCGCCGGTGGCACAAAGCGATGCAGTCTGTCCCCGCCGCAGCATCTTTCACTCGGGCGCAGACAAATTGATTTGCAAAGGTTGAGGCTGGCAGCTCAGCCTGCTTTGCATAGCCAGCGCTCCCCGGCCACACAATAAAAAGTAGCCTGGCAAACAGAGGCACGCAGCGGGAACTGGCCGGTTCAAAGTCCAAACCCCACACCCCCTCACCCCAGTCTGGTTTGAAAGGTCACTGTGTGTCTGGGAAAATAGTCTCAGGATACGATCCTTTATTAAAGGTCACTATTTTTCAACGGCACTTAACACACACTTGCACACAAATTGAGGCTGGAAAAAAAAAAAAGAAAAAAAACCTGGGGGCTGCCTTGCATTGTACATTGTGCTCGCAAGATTTATGTCTTGTGGTCACCAGCAGTAAACACACACTGCTTCAGTATTAAAGTTCACATTAATCCACCGATTTTTTTCTTCCCCCCCCCCCCCCCTCCTCCTTTAAATCAGCCTCCCTCTTTGCAAGGCAAACAGTGGCAAGGCAGGACTTTAACTAATCGCTTTTGTTTTTCCTCCCTGCTACAGGGTTTTACCTTCCCATGTTTTTTTTCCGTTTCTGTTTGGGTGCTGGCTTTGGTTTTATGAGTTGCTCAGAGGTTTTGGTCTGCTGATGCGGGTTTTTTGTTTTAACCCAGGATCTCAACAACTCATCTGTATGCAATATACCAGACGTACTATTTATGCTATCGTACTGATATGGAAAGACATTATTTAACAGTTTTGTTGGTTTTGTGTTTGTTCTTTTTTGGGTTTTTTCCTTCCCGAGTCCTACAATCATACATAACAATGAGAAATACTGTGATTAAAACCAGAAAGTGGAAAGCTTTTTTGTTGCCAGACATATCTGTTTTATCTTTCCTTATGCAAATACTTTTTTTTTTTAAAATAGTAATTCCCATTTTACTACCCACCCCAATGATAGATATTTTACTCCTCATTCACAAAAAAAAAAACACACCTTTAAAAAACTCTGCATTGAATTAATAGGGAAGCTAGTTTTATTGGAGACATTAATGGTTTCTAAATTAATTTCTGCAAGAACTGGAAAAAAAACCACCCAGTGAATTTCAACTAGGAAGCAAAGCATACAATATTTTGGATTTCCATTTTTCTACATAACAACACAGTTTTACAAAGTTTTGCCAACAGTATATTTCCAAGCTATCAAAAGCACATTAATTTTTCTGGTTAAAACAGCTGGGGAAATACACACGTGTAACTGTGAAAACATCCCAATCTCATTGTAATACCCAAAACAAAAATGAGAGGGTTTTTTTCAAGTAGAGACAAGTAAAAAGTAAAATATTTCACATGGCGAGCGCTGATATTTTGCTGTTAAATACTTTAATCCCTTTGTCCATTGGGTTTGCACCTCGCCAGGGTCGGAGTTGTTAAGGGTGAGCTGCTTTGTAAAGCCTTCGGCGTAGCTCCCCGGCTATTGATTGGGCTCTCGTTAACCCAGCCCGGCCCTAAACAGGGCGCTGGCGAGGGCGGCCGGGAAAAACACCGAGCGGGGAGGTAAAGGGGAAACGAGAGCAGGAGGTAGAAGTGAAACTCCTTGAAACAGATGAGCCCAGGGGCTGGTTTTTACCAAAAAAAAAAAAGTTATTTTCAAAGGTCATTAAGCACACTGGGTTTGGGCATCTTACAGAGCCCCTGGGCAGAGGATAAGATTTTAGAGGGCTTTTTTTAATACATACCAATAAAAATACACAGACAAATGTTCAAACTCCGAGGTCCCACCCCTCATCTCTGGAGCAGCCCCGTTTCCCACAATCTCACTGACACCAAAGTGCTGCTCGGAATAGGGAATATGTCTAACCTACCAGTCTGCTCCTGCTTCCCCCTTCATTATCCTCCCCGGAACAGGCGCAGATGAGTTCCAGATCAGGTCCCCACCCCTGCTCCTGTCCCTGCCTTTGCAGAGTATTTTGTTGGGGTGCTGTTAAACCCAAATTCTCTAGCACTATACATACACCTTTGAAATTAGTTTATTTTGAAGACAGCTGTGAAATCAAGGAAAAAATACCAGGTGTCTGACCATGCAAACAAAACACAGTAGCTGTCTAGCAGCATCCCCAAAATTGCTTTTCTAGCCTCAAAGTGGACCCCAAAAAAAACAAATTAAAGGGGAGAGAAAGAGCAATGAGGGCTTCTCTGTCCCCTCTCCAGCAAGGCTGCAAGCAGGAGCAGGACCTGGAGTCAGGCTCATGCTGATCCATCACCAGTTCATCCTCAAAGGGGAAATCTGGGATTTGAAGGCCAGGGCTCAGGCAGCAAGAGAGCCAAATGCCACCGATAGCAATATCCAGCCCAGGTACAGTTTTTCCTCTCTCCCAAAGCACAGCCATCCCCCAAAGCCATTAAGAGGGGACCTGGAGCCGCACAACAAGGGGCAGCCCCCTGTCGATGCCCAGGCTAGGGACCACCATGCTCAGGCACGCTCACACTCATGGTGGAGAAGTTTGCCACGAGAACTAGATTATTTCTCCATCTCCTGAAAAATCTGCTCCTAATCCCTAGGACATTTCCAAGCACAGAAAGAGTCAATAAGAAGGTGCTTCTCCAGCTAAGGAGACTTTCCAGCATCTTTTCATGCACAGCTTCCCCAGCTGAGGGCAAGCTGGTGGCCTCAAACAAGCACGCACAAAAGTATATGCTCAGTGGAAATTTCTCCTGAGGGGGTGTCAGGATAACCACAACAATACCTGTCCCTGTGCAGCAAGTGGCCTTTTCTGGCTGGCCCCCGTGGGCTCAAATTGCTGCGGGCTTATGCAGAAAGAGGAAGGACCTGGGAGGTGCCGGCCCCTTCCCAACTCACACATCTCCTCACCCTTCCTACAGCAGTCATCAGTGCCAGCACCTGAGAGTTGGTGTAGCAATAATTACATCCAATTTGACAGCCTTTGGACACAGTGTGGAAAGAAGCCCTCTTAGAAATGCCCAAGTTTCGCTAACAGCATCACTTGGGGTGCCTGAGCATCCCGAGCCAGCATGAGATGAGTTAACCCACCTCATGCAAAGCCACAAATCCCCAACCTCCTGCACAAACCTTCCCCAGCGGTGATCAATAGATCCCCAGACCACACCGACATAACCTTGTCATGTCTCAACAAGGGTACAGTGGCTAAAAAGGCTGAGGGAGGAGCAGCATCGCTCATGCCCCCCCACCCCAGTGAGCAGGGTATGGCCAGCAACTGCTAGCATTCCCTTGGTCCCCATACCGCTTTTAGCATCCTCTGGCCGAAGCAGCTCTGCACTGATCACCAGCGAAGCTTGAGCATACTTGAGACCCCAGTGCAGATAATCGTCATCCAGGCAGCGACAAGCAGCAAGAGCAGCGCTGCGATACCAAGGAGACCGAGCGCAGCAGGGCAGGAGGGTGCCAGCAGCAGGCGCCGAGAGGTGCACACGTGTCCCCGTGCCTCTGTGGTCTGTCCCCTCCCTTCCAGCATCCTCTCCACAAGGATGCTGTCAGCTCTGGGTTATGAAGTGCCTGCTGCACCAAACTGAGCCCAACAGCAAGTATTGTTATAAAAGAAAATGACATTAATTTGTGGAAAAGTCTAATAAAATTTAAAAAAAAAAAAGAGGGAAAAGGCAGCCAGGTTATTTTTTCTTGCTTTCAGAGGAATGCAGGTTTGGTGGTTTATGATTATTCAGGGAGTGCTGGTCAGCCAGGGGCTCCTCTCCTTTCTCTTCCCTCGGGCTGCCATGTGACAGCGTGATGCTTAAAGGTGCTGCGTGATGGTGTGGGGTGATACACTGGGGATTGCCCAGCTGCACTGAACATCCCCTATGGTCTGGGCAGCAATTGGTACTTGTGCACCGGCTAAAGGCAGAGAAAAATAACTGGGACTTACTTAAACAGCTTATTCAAATAGCTGGCTTCTATAGGGCTTGGTAATTACTGCTCTCCCTGTTTCTGCCATTTACCTGAGGACCAGACCCATGCGGGTGCATCCGTGATGTTACTCAAACCACTCATGCAAGAGACCTCAACGACTCAGCCCATGAAAGGGTTAAGACAGGTTGGGAAGTTTTATCCACATGGCTTAAAACTCCCTGGGTTACAGATGTTATTTAGGAGGCACAAATATGTCCAGCTCTACAGGGCTGGGCCAGCTCGCTGCAGCTGGGGGTACAGCCCCCGGGGCTCTACGATTGGTACCTGGAGCAAAGCTGCTACAGACATGAATCAACAGCCAGAGCTGGCCCAAAATCCCAAAAGCTCAGAAAAAGCAGAGCAGAGGTATTTGGAAAAAGGAGGATGCCTCCAGACAAACAAATTACCACCACCACCAAGTTTGCTCCCATTTTTCCCCCCTTGAGACACGCTGGTCCCTGCTGGCACCAGCTGCAGGGAAAGAAGGGATGATGCCACCAGCAAATCAAAGCATTCCTCCAGCTGACTTGATTGGCTGAGGCCACCTCTGCGCAAATTACAGCGGTAGCATCAGATAAAAAGGGCTTTTCCTTAAAATCCCCAAAATACCGTTGGCATGCTCAAGCAGGGATCTCCTGGAGGCACACCCACACAAACCCCACTTGTTGCAAGCCTAGAACTTCACTGGTTCAGGAGAACTTGATTCAGGATGAAGCTGTCCTGACAGACAACACCCAGAAGTCCCCTCTTTACAGATCGATAGTGCTTTTAACCATGAGCAAGCTCCTTGCACCCAGACCAAGACCCTGCATGAATCAGCTTTCCCTTTCTCGGGCAAGCAAGTAACTCCGAGCAAATCTATAAAAACCCTTTACCATTTGCATGGTACTTCATACTTCTGCTGGCGGTTTCAAGAAAAAAAAAAAATCCCACGTGACTCCAACCTGAATTTAGAAAGAGAAAATTTGGGAAGGGAGAGTGCCTGCCTTGTCTCGGTTGCGGCGTAGTGGTCAGAAAAAGGAACTGCTGGGTCCTGCCCTCTTCTGCTCCCATCCCTGCGCCAGGGCCAACCGCAGCCCCCCGGGAGCCTTACCGCGACACAGCAGCTGCTTGAGGGGGGGCCTCCCCAAAGCAGGGATGCTTTGCTTCGAGGGTGCACACACATGAACACCCCCGTCCAGCAGAGACCCTGATTTTATTTCAGAGAAACGCAGTTTTCGCTTGCAGAGACTGGAGAGGCTCCCCTTGCTGTCCAGTTCCTGTAAGGGTTGATTCCCCAGACTCGGGCCAGTTACTGAGAAAACTCAGTCTCATTTTTGGAAGCAACTCAAGATCTTGGACTCATCAGTTTGCTCCTCCGTTCCCCAGTTTCCCTTCTTTCAAGGGGTGCTAGTAGCAACTTCTCACCCTCACGTAACAAAAATCAGGGATTGCGAATTACCGTTTATCATATCGCGTGCTTCTGTCCGAAGATCTCACTTCTGGTTTGTTATTGTCAAGCACAACAACAATATAAAGTATCATATGTCACATGCAATTAAATACTGAGAAGGAAAGTGCTTTTTGAAATAAGATATTCAAGGACATCTTCCCGAGCACTAAGCATCTTGAAGGAAGGGCTGTCCCATCAGCGACACTGAGCACACCAGGGTCTGCTTGCACCACCCGGCCAGCGGCACAGGCAACAATTCTTGTGAGCAGATCTGTACACCTGCCTAAAAAAATCAATCAAGGGAGATGAGATCAACGGATCAGCCCTACAGGTGAATGCAAGAGAAATGCCAGGTGGAGCTGCAAATCTCAGGATCTTGTTAAAAAAAAAAAAAAGCTGCTGTATGATCTCCTGCTGCATCCAGCTTCCCAACAAACTGCAGGCAGCTGCTAAACCGACTGAAATAAAGTTATAATAAAGTTCTGTTACAAATGACTGAAAGCTTAAGGTTTTCCTTGCAAATCAAGCTGCTTCTGGTTTTCAAATTTCCACATTTATGTTAGTTTTATTTGATAAAAGCAGTTCCCTGTAAATGAGCAGTAACTATTCACTGGCAAAGATCTGCAAGACCCTCTCCGAGACTGTATTTTCTTGGAGGACAGGGGAGGAAAAGTGTTGTCTGGGGGTGCTTTGGGGTTTTTTTGTCTTTCTGCTTCCATTTAGACAACACATTTCCTTATGCCCTACTTGACTGAATACCAGATCTTGATATGAAGCATCAGAAGCCAGTCTCTGCCAGAAAGACAGATACTATAAATGGCCAAAGGTCTGATTTGGCACTGAGTGAACCCTGAAATATTATTTTTAAATTGGCAACTATTTTCAGACATGCTTCTATGCTGCTGAAAGAGAATTAGTGTCACACTGTTGGTGCGTTTTGCTAGCTCAAGCTCAGTGCCAGAGGCATGCAACTAAATAAAAGCCTCTAAAGTTAGTGCAGGCCTGAAGTAAATGAGCCCAGAGCCAGAGGCTCTGATTTCTGGCAAGGAAAAAAAAAAAAACACACCACACAAGCCCAACACAGTTAAATTTGCAGTGAGAATTTGTTCAAACCACCTCCCCCAGCATCTTCTGGCTGGGGAGGGTGCTGTGGTCTGAGTCAGTCCCTGGCTCTGCCCTGACTCACGCAGCAGCGTTCAGACCCTCTGTGTTATGCTGGGCCCAGCCAGCCACTATTTATTAGTTTAAAGCATTCAGACTAACAGTAGCCCTCTACCTTGGGGTTTTTTTCCTGAGGAAGCCCAATGAGAAACCACACTGCAGGCCTCAGAGATACAGGGGTGAGAACTGCCTCAAACTTCATTAGGAACAATCCCATCTTCATCCCAGCGCTAGTTTCAGTCCATTACCTGCAATCTGTCTGTTCAAACCCCAATTCCAGCCTGAGCACTTCCTATGCAGTGTAATTACAAGTCCTGGAGCCGCCACCAGACAAATTGCTCCCTCAATCAGAGCCACCCGCTGCAGAGTACACACGCTGCCCATTGCAGAAGACTTCCAGTGGGTTCCATCTCTGCTTCTCACCCCACCCTCCCATACCCCATGGAAAGCCATAATCTCGCTAACGCCTGGTTTTTGCTGAACTCTTCCAAGCAGGCTGCTTGGACACTTCTCTAGCAAGCAAGGGCGACTGCGAGCTTTTAAAAGCATGCCATCTTGCTTTAGGTACTTGGTTCCCACCTCCTGAGCATATGGATTTGGGACAAAGCCTTGCCCCTGGAGGTGATGGCAGTATCATGAAAGACCAGGAGCATTTTGTTTAAATGCTTGACAAACTTTGTGGCAGCTTGCTGGTCTTTCAGGGCAAACTTACAGATTCGGGGAGGCGGGGGGGAAGTCTTGCAGGTCAAAATCACTATTTATCTTTTAGGAAGAAGGCAAGAAGGGCTTTTTGTTGTTTAAAATCACACAAGTCGCTGGTTTTCTCCCCACAGCACAGGTTTCCCACACAGCCCTGCCATGGGCTCCTGAACTTCCATATAGAGCTGGCTTTTAGGGTCAAGACATCTCTCAACATCCCCAGCAGAGTCATTAGCCCCTCCATTAAACTGCCAACGGGGACCAGTTACAGAAAATGCTTTTACAACTGGCTATCCAGCAGGGGAGGACCACAGGAGAGTGAAGCTCATCGGACACCAGAAGCAAATCAGCCATCACACAACAATAATTTTTGGTCACTACTTCCATAAACTGGATTTGAACTGGTGACCTCCAGCAAGCGTGTCATTCCCCCAAGCCCCCCAGTTCCCCTCTATAAAGGCTCTTATTTTAACC
The DNA here is from genome assembly GCA_013398295.1 of Chionis minor. Lineage (NCBI taxonomy): Eukaryota > Metazoa > Chordata > Aves > Charadriiformes > Chionidae > Chionis > Chionis minor. The sequence goes on along the minus strand of VZSF01006641.1, from coordinate 35,457 downwards.
AGTGACTCCACGCACGTCTCAGTCCTTCCTCTCCCTGTCACTTTACGTCCCAGCATTGACATATGGTTGAACCGATATCCTTCCTCCACTTCCTTTCTCATTGCTAAATGTCCAGTAGGATTGCACAAAATCACCCAACAGGAAAGGTCAAGCTGAGTTTCATGCCTGAGGTCTAGGATTACATCAAATTCTTAACGTTCATCTGTCCTTAGCATCGAGAAAGCACTTCCCAGTTTCAGCCTAGTCATAGCCAAAGCAACAGAATCATTTTCACTTGGGTTTGCTCTACTCTCGCCTTTAAAAAACCCACCAGATTAGTCCCACATCCCTGCAGGGAGCAGGCTGAACCTGAGCTTACCGGGGCTGCATGGGCAGAGAGACCTACAGAGCCACCAAAGGCCAAATTAAGACATGCCAAAACTCTCTGCAGCTGAAGTTTGCAATTCTCTACAACATTATTGACTAAAGAAATAAGCCTGGAAAAAACCTTTGAACATTTCCAAGCAGCTAGAGAGCTGGCTCAGATTTTTCAAACTTTGAAAGGAGATCAGCATTGGACAAACAAAACAAACAAAAAAACACTCCTAAAAAAGCACAAGCTTTTGATGAAAACGTTTAAGAGGAGATCTGACACAAAGGGATTTAATCAAAGTCCATGCAGTAATAACACTCTAAACTTACTGATATGCTTAAGTGGCTCCTAAGTATTTTGCAAACATTAATGAATTTATCTGTACAATCCTCAAATGGAATAAGCTGTATCCCTGGGTTTGGGCCTTAGATTAAAACTTCCAGATGTCACAAAACCTCAACTAAAACCAAGAATTAAGCCTATGTCTCAAGCAAGTGCCTTACCCACAGGTGAGCCCTATTCAAGCAAGCTGAGCCAGAGGCAAGGTTCTTCAATTTGCATCACTTGACTTTTCCCCAGGTTAAGACCTTGCTATGCCCACACTTATCTTGTTGACCAAGGTCTCCACAAAATACATACCATGGTGATCCTGAAGAAGAAATATTAAGTAATATTGCACCAGCAATGCCCATTGCATTTCGTTTCTCTACCTGCTTCTCCAGGCACCCCTAGAGGTGTTCCCTTCCCTGGCTCCCAAGGGCCCTGCACCCCACTGCACGAGCTGAGCGCTATTATTTAACCTGGACTGACTTCTCACAGGAACAATTAATGTCTTTAATATCTTACCTGCATTTCAGCAGAAGTCTTCTCATCAAAATGGTTACTCAGATGATGCTGAGCCCAAAAGCATTAAGATACAAAGGAAACAATTAACCGACTTTTTTTCCTTCCATGACAAATCAGGTATTTAACACAGCTAAAGCTACTGTTAGGGCTACTTATGATAAAAAGAGAATACGATCTAAGCAGGATTACTATTTTGGATTTATCAGGTAATAATTAAACCACCTCCAACCCTGTGATCAGGCCATTCTCTCACCAACTTCTCCTTCAATGTAGGCTGAGCCCAAATTGAGATAGCAGCAAAGGTCTCCCATAGCAGTAGGAAAGAGGAAGCTACATATGGAAAATTTCATTTCTGCAACAGGTTTACCTGCTAAGGACTAAGAATATGGGACATACAGCGTCAAATCAGGATATTATAGGACTAAAGACTGCTCTAGAAATATAGAAACAGTGTATGTGTAACATTAAAGATCCAATGGACAAGCTTAAATAGCTTGCCAGATGAAGCAAGGATGTACAGCCACTGAGGTGAACGCACAGGGTCTGTTAGAGAAGGACATCCCCAAAACAAGGGCGCGGGCTCCATCCCCAGTGCAAGCTGCAGACCTTTCCTCAGAGACATGTCTTCCATACCCCCAACCCAGGAGGCACTGCACCGCCAAAGAGGAGGGCTCAGGAGCGAGTAATGCAAGAAAAATTTTCCGTTATCTTCACTATAGAAGAGATTATTCCTCTCCAGTGTAGAGCAGTTTAAATAATGAAGACTGAAGGAAACAAGATACAGTGCGCACACTGTGTTTTAATAGCTGCGCACAGGGCACTCTGTGTTTGCTTGTGCTCTCAGCCTCCAAGGTGGAGACTGGAGTTGGTGGACTCCCTGGCCAAGGCTGTACGGACATCATGAGTCGCAGTTTCACCACTGTGTCCTTGCTGTTGAAGCTGTATTGTAGCTTGAGCATCATTACAGGAAGATCTAGTAACACTACCTACAAGCATCTTCGTCTTGAAGATTGGGAAAAGAATGTGAGTTATTCAAAGAAAATGGAGGGCAATCCTACAGTAATTAGGCCTGGCAAAGTTGGACTTAAATGTTTTTAAAGGGGCCTTAAAAGAAGGTGTTGTCCTCACCACAAATCAGTGATCAACAGGTACCCGAAGCAGCTAGAGGGGGAAGAGCCTTGGCTATGAAGTGGTGCTAGGGCTGGTCTTTCAGCAGCTGGGCATTTCAAACTCACTTATGCAAACGCGATCAGGTGGGAGTTGTCAGAAATGGTCAATAGAGCATCGCCAGGAGAGGGCACAGACCACTTGTCCAGTGGCACCAGATGCTGGTGGTACTCAGACATTGAAACAAGAAATAGATATATTGACAACACCTGAGCATCCTACAAGCAGTTGCTGAAGAATCAGTGCTATGAATCCTTTTCAGGTGAACCAAATAAATGTTATCATAATTAAGCTGCAGAATTTTATTTTTTTTAAAAGTGGTTTACTAATGTCCCAGGCCAAAGTCTGCTCTCAGTCACCTGAAACCCCAGGGGGAGGGTTATGAAAACACCAGAAAGGCAAGGGCAGGGAAAGAGCTACAGAAAAATAAAGATCTTACATCTTTCATGTAGAAAGACTGGATGAAAAATAAAAATACTTTGTGGTAAATATGGGCTGGTGAGATTGAGTGTTATTACTTAAACAATGGGCCTAATCCTGGAATGTGCTGAGCACATCTTTAACCTTTCCCAGCTCCTCCAGCTGGTGTTGACGCTGTTAAGAACTGAGGAAGACGCGCTTCGTACAAAAAGAGAGTGCAGTTCAGACTTGTCAAAGATCTTTCATTTTAAGCTCCCCCCCACACTGATAATTTGGTTTTTGATTAAAAAAAATACAATGAGAGTGAGGGAAAGCTCAGCCCTCCTCAGAAAGGAGAGGGAGTAGGGACTTATCTAAGGACTTTTTTTTTTTCTAAATGGGTCAGCTTTTACTTTTCTACAAAAATATAAATTGTATAAGAGTAATCGACTTACAGCCAACTCTAGAGGCAATAAAAAAAGAAGGGATCTGTTCTCCCAGCAAACTAATACGCACTGAGCTCTCACTTAAATCATCCGTTGACTTCAGGAAGAGCTACAAACTCTTCATGTGCTACGGACAGGTTGGGAAACTCAAGACATTGACTTCCAGTTACCTAAATAATAAATGGACTCATGTTCCTAGCATATAAGTAACATTATTTTATTCAATAGACATGGATCTATTGGCCAGGAGAAAAGTGGCAGTGAGAAGAGGAAGTTAAAACAACATTAACCCTCTACAGACTCCAGGCAGCAAAAGACACGGTCTTGCCCCACAGTGTAACTAAGGCCAGGCAGACTCCCAGTCCATCTGGGAAGTGTTAATGGTTTTGCCTTTGCTTTGGATTAATTTTGCCGAGAGAATCTTTGCAAAAATTCCAGAAACCCTTGAAATTAGGAAGAGGTTAAGAGAACTCTCCCTTCAAGTCAAAGCTCCATTCCCGGAAAAAAAAATATGTTTTGTTCATGCTATCTTTCCTGAAACTGCAACAGCTGCTAAAATTAGGAGGGCTGTTGCTGCAATATCCAGAGGAGTTAAGATCTTGGTTATAAGCTTCCCAACCCATCACCCATTGTGCGATAAAAATCTTCCTAAGTAGGCACTCTCCTTTACCCTCAAGCACCTTCTTTAATTGTGTCTTTGACTAAGAGCAAATCATTCTGCCTCTTAATATCAAGTTTGATTAAGGTAATTTTGATGTGATATCATGAAATAATATTTACTGCTCTCCAATAATTTATGTAAATAGCTTCCCCTTTCACCCTAGCCGTACAGGATGACAGGTGATTCAGTGCTGCTGCTCCACATACACATCTGTAGCCAACGTGTGTGCCTTTACACGGTTCCTCTGCAGAACACTTAATGGATAAAGCCACTGTGTTAATAAAACATATGGCTCAATGATGAAGATGAAGCCCACCTTCCTCTTTAGCCTCGGCTCCCAAGCCTGCCCTACAACTGAACAAAAGAATGCTTGTAAATAACATTTTTTTCCAAAAAAAGTCTGTAGACAGTCATTATGACTGTATTTAATGTTGTATTTTGCTGTTAAGTAAAGAAAGTACAGGGGGCATGCCAACAGCCAGCTACCACAAGTAATTTCCAACAGGCTGAGATATCACGCTTGCTGACCTGAATGCAAAATAAGCACACTCAGACAAATTAACACCACATCACCACCGCAGCCACCACTGCTCCTCTCAGATTTAAGAAGAGCCTGCAGTCAGTACAGACAGAATGAGATAAGGAGGGAGACAGGAGGAACCACATTCAAGTAAATAACCACCTGCAATCATGAATGACTTGCTAGCAAGGAAGTCCAAGCCAGACACAAACTATTTGAGGCCTCAGACATCAGTTGCACTTGGAGATGTGGTACAGCAAAAGGAGATTACCCATGTTCCACCTGTAGAAGTTGAGGTCTGCAGAGGTGGTCAACTCCACCAGAGCGGAGCACGTGCTCTGCTATAAACAAGCTTCGGTCATCTATGTCCTCAAGGTGCATCATGGTTTTCAGCAAACACATCCTTTGGAGACCTCCACCCAAAACTCAGGGCTTGCACCGTGTCACAATGATGGATGGGGACCACAGGAAGAGGGCAGGCAAAGGGGTGCTGAAGCAGCAGTGAGAGGTGACTGATCCATGCCCACACATTCCTCTGTGTGATGGGAGACCATGACGCTTCTCAGGCTATATTGGAGCAGGGTTTACTCTCCTGCATCATTTCCAACACTCACCTCACCCTCCAAGGGGACATCACCTGCAGCACCAATCTCCCCATCTCCATGTCTCCAACCACAGAACCCAACTTTGCATGACTTTGAAAAACATTTCAAATACCATCAAACCCATAACAACCATGAACACGGCAACCATCACGCGCTTCTGCCTCTGAACAGCTTCCACCTGATCACAACTCTGAATATGCACTAGACTTTTTTTTTTTTGCAGTTGCATTTTCTGGGCATGCATTTACAAGACAAGGCACTTTGGAGCAGTCACCTATTGACTTGTGGGAGGGTTAGGAAATAAGCCAAGGGGATAGCAGTGTGTTTTTATTCATTTTACTTCACCCACAATAGCTCACATCCTTTCATTCCTTCTTTAGAGTGTGTTTAAGGCTTGTATAACATCGCTAGAAACCTGAAATCCTTTCTGCACATAAAACACAACGGGGCTGTTGGAAAGGCAGTTTTCCTCCTATTACCCCATCCACACACCGCAAACCCATTTCTTGTGGAAAGTGCTTCCATGGCCATTCGTAACTCATCTCTGCAAATAAGAAAGCCAATTAGTGTCCGGTAGAACAATGATGTGTATGATCCTGAGGAAGAAAGTAAGAGAGGACAGCTGTCCCCTAGAAACTCGATTGAGATTACCTACTCATTAGTACCAGACCATCTAAACAGCCACCAGATGGTAACAACTTCCAGTCAATAATGTGACATGTTTTGCAATCACCAAATCCCTCTGCAAAAACAGGGCAGGACAAACCTTATCGTCAGAGCGCTTGGGCAAACCGGTGAAAAGAGCTGGAGAAGCTTGGCAGCAGCTGGAAGCAGGGTTTGTCTGCACTTGTTCAGCCCGGTACAGATGGGAGGGTGCTGGGCAAGCATGCAGTGAGCTAAATCACTTTTGGGACGTTCAGACCCAACCGAGGACCTTGCAGCAGTTCGCAGCCTTCCCGTCTTATGCCGTGGTATCCTCCACAGCAACATAAGCTCTATGATGCTTTCTGTATTTTGCAGAATATTCTCAGGGCTGTGGGTAAATGTCACTACAGACTGGATTTTGGTCATTTCACAGTAAATCTAGAACATCTTTCAACTTCAATAAAATTGCTACAGATACCTGTCCTTCCACTGCACGCAGATCTAGCCCTATCCAAGTAACTGTATGTTAGTAGTTTCAGCTGCAGGGAGGATCTGGACTAGAAAAGGCAATATCCAGCTCGCGCAAAGGATTGAAGTAAAGCTCAGTACTCGGCCTTACTCCCAGCTCCAGAATATTTCCCATCATTGTGAATTCCACATAGGCCAGTTGCTTTAAACTGGATACCCTCTCTTCCCAGTGATCACAAGCAAATTGAAATGCATCACCAGAAATTTAATTGTTCAAAGCAAGCATTGTCTCCATGAAAAGACCTGTAATACTGAAACTGCATTTTTACGATACCTTGAAATAAACAGAAGAGAAAGTTTCAGAAAGGCACCTGTGTCACATTTTGTTGTTTTTTGGGGGTTTTCCCCTTTTTTGTCTACGGCTAGTTTCAGCCTTTCTGCGTCTTGCCCATGCATTTTGTGCAGGTTCCGATTTCTAATTTCACTGAACTCTGTGCACTTGCAGAGCTGGAGCAAGGCCCATTAAAGCCAGCAGAAAGATTCTTATCAGCTTCTCGGGGTTTTGGATCAGGACATCGGTGCATAATCTTTATACAAACGGAGAGCTACTGTCATAGGGCACAGCTATGCAAAGAGTCCCATCAGACCTCCGAGTCCACCCAAGAAAGACCTATTAGCGAAGGGCAAACATCAGCTCCGAAGAGGGTTGTCCCAAGCTGAGTTGTGGGGCATCAAGCTCAGATTGTCACTGCAGTGAATGCGAGATGTCCTCCAGCAAAACCCAGGACTCAGCTGTGCAACTCGCTTAACTGTTAGCAGCAATGGCGGTATCTCCCAATCGATGAGTCAGTTGGACACGGGACTAAAAACAACCAGGATGCTCTGTACATCTGAAAGATGCTTCATGCGCAAGAGCTTTGTACCCAGCAAAATTTAAACATGCATTGCAAGAGTAAAAGGTAGCATATAAGTCCCCACAAACTCAATCCAAACACGACTCCCTAACTACTGACATCAAATCACCCTGTTAAAGAGAGGCTGCCACACTCCCCTGTACCACGTCGGTCTGTGAAAGCCGCAGCTGGGATCAGGACTGACCACTTCAATAGTCAGAAACATCCTTGTGCACCAGGGCCCACGTACAAGCTCCAACTACTGCCTTTAAGGCCATAGGAGACCTCAGACAAGGTCTTCTGCCATGCACAGACTGTTCTCAGATGAAAGCAGTTGCTACCTGCCAGGCTATGGGGAGATGGTTCTCCTTGCACCACCTTTGCTTGCCCAGGAGGAAGGGGGGATGTTCACAGGAAGCCTTGAGGTGCTTTTCACTTTCCTGCTGAAAACTTTAAAAACCTGGAGGGCAGCAGGAAGAAGAGCAGTAAGGCTGGTTTCTGCAACGTGCTTCTCAAACAAAACCAAAAAAAAATCTGAATTTTTCTAGACCTCTCCTCTGAAAAGGACACGACAGCACAGGCAACCTATGGAAAGCAGATAAAACTTTGCATGCAGGAAGGCTTCAAATCACCAAGCCCATGAAGACGCTGCAAAAGAGTACAGGAAAAACTTGTGGGAGGGCAGAGCCTTAGACTCGGCTGATCCCCTTCCATGCGTACCTGGCTTTTAGCTTTGTCCTTTAGAGCAAGCAGGTTTGGCCCGCTAAAGCTCAGGGTGCATCTCCGGTCACACTGGCAGGCAGAGGAGCTCAAGGAAGGTCTAATCCTGGCCTCTGGGGAGCACAGCAGGAGCCCATCAGCTCTCCCTTGTGACACAACAGAGTTGCAAGAGTCAAGACCCCTTCCTCACCCATGAAACAGTATGTGTGCCAAACCTTGCTTCCAGCAGCACGATAAGTCAAGGAAAAAGGGCTGCAAGTACTCATCCTGGACATGAAAAAGTTGCTTGACTTAGCACACAGAAGGGTGCGAGCATCCAATTCACTGCTGGTTCACGAGCGCAAGCCTGGGTGTCAGAGGTAGAAATTGCACACACAAAGGAAACCAAAGGCAGGACCACATAACAGCCCTGGGGAAGCCTGGGCCATGTCAGCGTCCCCCGTGCAGGCGCTCGGCTCCGGCAGGACCGGGATCTTGCCCCATCATTTCAGCTGCAGGTACCTCCGCACCCATTGCCACACAAGGCAGCACTCAGGCCAATGTGGACCCATGAAGACTTGTACCTCCAGACTTTCACAAAGCAAACAACTGCTAGCCAAGCCATAAACCTCTTTAAAAAGCCATAGAGCTTCACAAAAGCCTTCTCTTAATAGATTATTTGCACCAGCCCTGCAGTTTCAGCAAGCAATATACTGTAATAAAACCCATTCTCATGCTATTTCAAAACTCCTCATCAACACTCGCCGCTGCCCTGCTAGGATTTTATTTGCCACGTTACCTGAACAAGGAGGGTACGTTCCAGTTGCACAAAATGCAAACGGGGAGCCCTGGGCCATTTTACCACCCACACAGTTAATTACACCTTCGACAGCCAGTGGAGGGTTGGGTGTAGAGGATCCAAGCCCTCCTGCAGCTAGCAGAGACACGAAGACCAGTTGGCACCGGGATACACGTCCCACTGGCGCCCTGTATCACAAGCTGGGAGAGACACAAGTTAATTTTTACAGATTGGGTGTTCATAAGCCTTAATGACATTTCATTTTCTTCCCCCTGACTCCAAAGCTCACGTACACCAGGACTTTTTTTTTTGCATAGGTTACTTTGACAAAAACTTGGCACATGAAATAAAGTTTTCGAGCTTGTACTGTCAACAAGCTGAAGCTGCACAAAATTATTTCAGATTTCAACGACAGCCAGTCAGTTATAACCAGGTATTCTGATCCGACCATTTATACACCACGTTGTTTTTCCCTTCCCAAGATGCTGTACTTCCCGATGAACTACTTTTTTCTTTTGCCGACCCTACTAAGCTTAAAGGCAAAAGCAACGCCTGCCAAGGAGAAAGAAAAATAAACTCTGTCCTACTACAAATCTATATTCTCGGTGCTTCTAGGGTCTGGTTTCAGTGGTCAGCTCCCTTCCATTTGAGTATGCTTTCTTCAAGTCATGGGTCTCCCAATCATTCATCTCTGTCTCCAAAAAATTATGCTTTGTTTGTGTTTTCTGTACAGAAATCTTATTCTAAAGGAAGGTCGGTACACCTGCACAATTTTCTTAAGCTGTGAAAGTGGAGGGCGCAGAAGAATTAAGAAAAATACAGCCTTTCTAAATAAAGAAGAGGCTACTTTATCAGCTGCTAATTGAGAACTACATGGCTCTTAATACTGAACATTTATTTCTAATAGTGTGGGAGATACAGGCATACAAAAGCTCTTGTCAGCCTGGTCTCTTTAAAAAAAAAAAAAATAGTAACACACTTGTGTTCCACATTCGTTCCATTAGACCCAAGGAAAGGAAAAGACAATATGAAGTTATCCTGAACTTTTCTCTTGGCTGCTCGCCACTACTTACTGAGATTCGTGTGTGCTGGCTCTCATTGGGCTTGTCCTCTCTGGTGGAGGCTTGGGGAGTGGTGGGAAGAGATGATAGGAGAAAAAGTTGTCAGCTACTATAAGTCTATAATTGGCTGACATAGCCACTTACTGAGCTTTACTGCTCCAAGAGTTCAAGCTAAATTGGGTTACTCTAAGCAACACAAACCACAGGTTGTTCACCACTAAGATTTCCCCATCCTCTTTGCTGCCAGCTGAGCCACAGACACCCAAATTTGTGAGTTCTGGTGCAGAAGGAAAGGGGACAAACTCATTGTTGTGGAAAGAGACCTGCAGGTCCCACCAACAGCTGGGAAGCTTCATTGTGACCCGGGGCCTCCAACACTCCCAGCCAGGAGGAAAACCGGACCCAGCGCCTCCAGGCTGCCACTGTTTCCTCCAGGCATCACAGATCTCCCCAGCAGCAAACAACAGACCCTGCCTGGGTTATTTAACATTATCCACACACTTCTGACATAAACTCAGCGCACAAATCCGATGGAAAGATACCAACCCAGCTGCTGCCTGCCTTTGGATCAGCTCCGGGTTGCTAATGGTGCAGACTTTGTTTGCCCGACAGATTTGTTGGAACCCAGCAACACCTCAAAACCACTAGGAGAGGTGGCTACTGTGGATTCACATGGTGCTGCCCTGAAATCCCAGGCTTCACCGATGCGCTCTCTGATGCACCTTCACCGCCCCATGCCTCCAGACACGTTCCCTAACCAGGCATTTTGTCTGATGGGTCTAGGTAGACCACACATGTATGTTCTAGAGCTGTAGATCAGCATCTTAATCTCTAGGAAGCATCCCAAGAAACAGTGAGGGGATAAAGAAATAACCATGGTCTTATGGACATCAGTGGGACATCTGCCATCGCAGTTTTACTCCTAGAGCTGATCCCCCACAAAGATGAGACAAGCCGACTACTTTAAGGCCCTCAAGATTTATGCTTGATATACTTCCATTCCCAAACTAACAGTGAAAGTGACTCTTCCCAGGCTGGAAATAGGCACCATGGCCTTTGCCAAAACCAGTTCTACGGATTTGCACAAGCAGGCTCCCAGCACTGAAGGCAACAAGTCCCCATTATGGGCTACATCCATTGATGCTGAAGCTGAGGAACATTTTACCATTATCAATCAATTTTAGACTTCATGAGTTACTACTCAAATAACATGAACCTATGTGGGGCAAAATTTATTTTTTTATTGGATGTCTAGAAACAGGCATTCATGTACTAGTTTAACCATCTAATTGCCAGCTTATCTCCTCAAATTTATGATTCACTTCAAGCGAGACTGACACCCAAAATATTACTTCAGCTCCCGCAGTTTTGGTTTTGCATCCAGCTGAGCATGATCCAATTTGAGCAGAGAGATTGAAATGCCCGACCTACCTATATTTTGGATGTATTAAAAATAATCCACAATAAGCATAAATCTAGAGAAATCTGATGGAATGAACTCAGATTTCAATGCAATGTTTTATGAGGTTATTAAAAAAAAAAGAAATCTCTGAAGAAAACTTCTTTCTCAGGGTAAATCCTCCAGCTCAGCATAGCACCAAAAAAAAATAATTCATCCCAATTGGAGTTGGGACTCAGCCACAATGTCTTGAAATGGATCCAGATCTGTTCTCTCCCCTTATTTTGGGGGTGATAAAATATGGTGTGTTGCTCCGACCTGGCAGAGAAGAGGGGCAGAGGTAGTGTTCAGACACAGGTTCATCCCTCAGCTCCCCCGTGAGAAGGATGATGTGTTTGTATGGGGACCGCTGGTCCTCAGCCACTGCCGAGCTGCCTCGTTGACCGCTCTCTGGGCTATCGCCTGTATGCTTGTCCCACGCATGAAAACACAAGAAGTAATGCTTTCTCAGACCTCTAGATATTTTACTTCATCTCAGTATCACTTTACAGCCGCCATAAATCAAGCAGTCCCCCCGTCTCCTTCCCTAATGTTTTATAAACTGCAGAAAGTTGGAGTATTTTTTTGGCCCAACAGCCTACATATCCTATAATAAATGCTTCTCCTGACGTTGCTTTATTTTATCAATATTGCTAGACTTCTTAATGGGACTCTAAGCTCCTGACTAACAAAATATATTATCTGTCATATTCTGTATTTATTTTTACTGCAAGGAACAATGATGCTCTATCATGACCAGGGCAGGGTAGTGGAGGTCAGAACTCCTTAATTGAAAAAACACATGGGCTGACCGGCCAGTCCCACACCCCAACAGATTACCAGCACCCAGCTCACAGCCACCACTTCTTGGGATTGCAACATGGCCCTGCAAGAGGGGCTCAAGCAGGGGACACCCTTTTTCTCCCTGGTAGGAAACAACACCTAGCTGATATTATGCAGCACGTTATGGATGAGTTTCGGGGAAAGGCAAAAAAAAATCTCCAGCCAGGGTAGCACAAGGTTGGCTTGCCTTCAGGAAACGCCTGGTTGTATGCAGCAGCTGTGGTGCGAGTAGTACAACAAATTCACTTACTGAATGACAACAGCTTTATTGGCAAGCCAATTCAATTAAAGCCACTGCAACCAACAAAGTCGCAGGCAGCGCTCGCCGCATAACGAATATGGAATCATGCCTACATTTCCCCAAGTGCCCTCAGCCCTCCCTGTCCCTCTGCATGAGAGGGAAAGGGATGAATGAATTAGGCTCAGATGATGGTAATTAATGGCTTGGCTGTCAGAGAGGCATTTTGTCGGCCTGGCGGTTGAAAGCTCCATATTACAGATAAAGTCCCAGCACTGCCCAGACAGGGCGACCCGCCTCCCATAACAGTGGGAGCGGGAGGGGGGGAATGCTGCTGGTTTGCATTGATCAACGTTGCATGGTATTGATAGGTAAATAATATGTTCATTTTTCATTTTCACAAAACATATCCTTCAGGCTATGTTTATGGGAGCTCTGACATGAGCTTATTAAGAAAAAAGTATCCTTAATGCTGGGCTATAAACAAAACAAATATTCTTATAAAATATACATAGGAATTCATTTTAGCCTATGGTAAAATAGATAAAACCTGGATGATTTTTTTTTTTTTTTTGGAACACTAGAACTTTGCTTTCTAATGCAACATTTCTTTTGAGACCTTCCCCGCACACACATGCATGAGACTGCTTTTCTGCCCTGGCTAAAATTACCCAGGTTCCGTTGCCTTCTGTAGCATGGCAAATAATTAATTGGCCCTGCCCAGCTAAAATGACAGGGGTACTGCTTTCCCCAAAATTTCAGTAAGGGAAGAATCAAGCCTTAAGTCATAAGCCCTCAAAATACCTTGCAAGGCTTCTCTCATTAACTTATTTATGAATAAGGCGGGGGGGGGGGGAAGGAAAAAAAGAGGGTACTGAAAGCTTCTGGGCAAAACCTTGTCATGCCGAAGCCACAGGGAGTTTCGGTAATGCAGCAAGAGAGCAGTCAGACCACCACCCCAGCCACCACATCTGTGGGCATCCGACGAGCCAGAGCAAGAGCCCTATCTCGAGCAAGCCGGCTTTGCTCCCGGCTGGTGGTACCCTACCTCTATCCCCCGCAGCATCGCCCTTGCTGCAAGTGGGAACCACATTTCATTAATTTTAATTTTTCTTTCTTCCATGGAAAGAAGAAACCCTTTACAGATGCCTTCTTGCTTGCCTTTCCCTGTCCTCGCTTCCAAAGACCCAACCCACCTAGCTCAGAGGTGCTCAGAGTTAAATAGTGTCCTAAACCCCATGTCCCTTTTTAACATGGAGTGGAGGTAAATTCAGTTCAAAGCAGCAACCAGGAAGCGCAGGGTGTTTCTGGGCCTTTTTTCAAATTTTGCGTTATGAAATAAAATGTCCTTTTTTCAGAGCATGCCAGTGTAATTGCCTGGCTGCTTTCTGTGTCAAAGTGACCAATACTTTCTGCGCCTCCGGGAATGTAAAACTGAAGAAAACATCACTCATTTGGACATTCATTATGTGACTCGTTATTGTACATTAAACATTTGTATCCTTAAAATAATGGCCTCACTATTACTAGCCACAAGATTCCCACTTCTCAATTTAGACCAAAGATGAGGGCACCACCAGAGCTCCAGTGGGGTGACACACAACACTTAGAGGACTGTACCGCAGTGGAAAATATTTCTGGTTTGTTTGTGTTGCAGAAAACATACGCCTTTTCTTTTCCAGACAGCATTTCAATATTCATTAAGCAGTAGACTAATGGTGCAATCCTTAATCACTCAAACAAGAACTGATGAGAGCAGCTCAGGGTCTGCAGGAGTCAAGGATGATGTTTCAATGGATAAGTCTTTATCTCACAAGTCTCACTGCTGGAGTTACTCAAAAGCTAACACCAGGTACCCCATGCCAGAGATGGAGATGCAACGGGAGAGGAAGAGGTGGCCAAAATAATTTTGGGATATCCTTATTTTTCCTCCAAGTTAACAACACCAGCCTCACCTCGGGCCACCACTGGGCAATGGCAAGACCATGACAGATGAAGCCAGGCTGCTCTGGCTGGGTGCGTAGCGGGACGATCACCTAGCAGTGCAAAGTCACACCGTCCCAGTGACTCATTGCCTGGGAGATGCAATCCTGAAGCAACCTTGCACGAGGCCACAGCTGCCATCAGGCATTTTCAAACCAGTCCAGCCAGTTGTAGCACAGGTTTGCCAAAAAATTAATGGGGCTGACCTTTTCTAGGGTTTTCAGAGGCGAGGAGGCTGGTTTGTCGGGGGAACAGACCAGGGCTGTGGAGTCTTCAAGTCCAAGGTGATACAACCCCACCAAGGAAGGGGAGGGACAATGAAGACTGGTGGTGTTGGAGACAGACCCTTGTATCCCCAGGAGACCTGGGCTGAGCTCAGCACAACACAGACGCCAGGCATGCACCTGGTGGCTCTGGATAAGCCTGCGCCACTGCTTCCGTGAGGAGAAAAAAAATGAAGAGGTGTCCCGTAAGCTGGATCTCCTTCTCAGAGCCAAAGCCAGGGTGAGAGTGAAGGATATAAATGGACCTGGGACCAGAGGAGCTGGTCTGGCTTTAGTGCAGGATCAGCATCTGCTGCACGTTCTTTCATCCACCCCAGTTACGGGCAGGATCAGTTGTGAGGGGTCCCCCAGCTCCAAATCCACCTGCCCACCTCCCTCCAGGCCCATGACGCTACTTGCGGAACTGCAGAGGGAGGCCGTTTCAATGGCAAGATCTAGTTATTTGACATCATCTTGTCTCTAGTCACCACGTTTGCTTCTGCAGCGTCCCTTGCTACTTCCCCAAGGTAAAGAGGAATTAACCCATCGTGGTTTCATCCCTGACTCACCAGCAAGGGAAATGCTAGTTGTGGTACAAAGCCACTCATTGGAGAGCTTGAATATTGCCTCCCTTTCAGCAATAATAACAGATGCTGACATCCCCACATAATATAGTTTGGTGATTTTTATTAATTTAGCAGTGCTTAGGGACCACCAACGAACTTCAAACCTCCAAGATAATCCTGCCAGAAACCTTAAGTCTTCTGTCCACTGCAGCACTAAAACACAGCCCTTCCCAAAAACATGAACTGTCAGGTACAGGGAAGAAATATGTACTTCTGCCAGGATAATGGAGCAACACATCTTCTTGCGATTAATACACCAACATAGACCATGCCTCCAGCTCTAAAGGTACGTCTTCAAAAAAGCACTACACAATCCCGCACACTCGTAATACCCAATATATTTCTTTTGCACAGATGAAGGGCTAAGCAGAGCCCACGGTGCCAGGGAGTATCAAGGCTTTCCAAAAATCAAATACATAGTCCATGCTAAGCTTTCCCCTCTGGCAAATGTGGGAGAAAGACTATGTGATATAATACATATTGCAGATCCCATACTGTGGGCATGGGGAGATCCTTGAGAGATAACACATATTTCCAAAGAGCTACAGTCTTAAATACGGGATAACTTTAAAGAGCAGCAGCAAGCAACATACAGGTACCACTCACCTGCCCCGCATATAGCAGCTCCCTGGCGAACGTCCAGTCCTCCCCACCAGGAGCAACCCAGGGTGGTCATGTAGATGATCAAATCAAGATGAGGTGCCACCCAAGGCTCAGCACGGCACACAAGTGAAGTTCAATAGGAAGCACCTTGGAAAAGCCTCCGACCTCTGTAAAGTAGGCAAGGCTATCCTCTCCTTTCTCCCAAAGCAACACAGCTTTGTCCCCCCACATCCAGAGCGCACTGGGTACCTGCAGTAAGCTGACACTTCTGAGCTGTACGCAGTCACGGATGGGTTTTTGCACCGAGAGACATTTTTCTGAGCCGGCCAAGCACAAACGAAGATCACAGGCACTGTCTCCCAGGTCCAGCCAAAGAAACAAAGCCAGCTGAGATGTGAGGCTGCAGTGGCCATAGCAGACCCCAGGTGAAGGCTGGTATCATAGCACTGCCAGCACTAGGACCCCCACACACTGGCAGCTCACCCAGTGCAGGGGACCCTCTAGGACATCCAGAGAGCATCAAGGCAAACCCAAAAATGCATAAGCCTCTCTCCACAGGACTACAACCTGCTGCTTTCCTCTTTCCAAGCTCAGCTCCAGCCCTTTGCCCCTGAGCCCGCTATTAGCCCATAGCTTTATCAGCTGCCTCACAGACCTCCGGACCTCAGGAAAAGCTGGAGGAGAAGTGGGCTGAGTGTCCCCACCTGTGGGTGATCAGCAGCAGGCACAGCATGGCCACAGCTGGAGGCCATTCCCATCCCTGGCTAAGCAGGACAGCCATGAATACTTTCTGAGGCACATAAGAGGGTTAGCAAGACAGATTTATGAATCCTAAAGGAGGTAGCCTCATCTCCTCCATCCTCTCCATCTCTGTCCCCATCTCTTGCTGCTCCTGCCTGGGCTCTCTAGATGGCTCCTGGCCCTAGTCCATGCCGGAGTCTATCAGTGGAGCCAGTGACCTGCTCATGGCTCTGCCCACCGAGGTCAGGCCCTGTGGGACAGTGCCCCATCAGTAAGGTCACACTGAGCGCTGGCATCTCCCTTGGTTCATCCCCCATCATGGAGCAGCTCCAGCCTCACTGATGCTCTCCTAACGGAGCTAGCATGCTCCAGTGTCCCTCCTGCCCAAGTTTCCCAATTCAAATCATCCAGGGTTGCTGTGTTTTGGGGGCATGACTCCCTCTTCTTCCCACTGAAGATGATTGTGTTGTCAACACAATGGTCTTTGTCTTCCTACCCAGAAGAAACTCACACATGGTATCAAGAGAGCTTTGTAAAGTGTGGACCTGAGTAGAGCAGTGGTGAGGGTGAACTCTTTTAATCCAGAGTTTACACTGTGTTCACCAAGGATTTACTTGTTTAAACCATCAGCATTGATTTTTCTGATAAATCACCTGGCCGTCCGTGGGTCATAGGGATGTGATCTGGTGCACACAAACCCGTGCGCCAACGTGAACGGCATACACAAACCGCCGGTGAATTGGGAGCCGTGACCTGTTACGCACTCGCCGGGAGTCCCGCGGCACTGTACACACATCGCCACCCCACCTCTTGTGCAGCCGCCAGGGTTCAACAGCGCAATATTTCAGTGGAAAGTCACCGATAAGCCCTCGTCACCTGCCTCTTAATGGAAGAGATCTGCCCTGGCTCCAATTAAGGGAAAGGGGACACTCCATGTGGTTTCAGGAGGGCTTTTCTTTGTCCTCCCCTCTCTTGGCTCATGAGTTTCTCCCCATGCCCATCCACAGCCCACGGGCCCAGGACATAATTATATATTAACTAAACATCCTCTCTTCTTCTATAAAAGAAAATATACAATGTACATATGATTTAATTGGTGCTTAAAGGGATTCAGGGTCTGGGACTCTGAAATTATAGGAGGTATTTATAAGAGGCATTTGCTAAACTAAACCTCCCTGGCCTTTTAGCAACCCTGGAAAGAGACGGGGGGAACGCGCGGAACAAAAAAGCATGCTGAGGAAAAGTTAATTTTTTCCATCGGACTCTTGTGTGTGCCAAATTATCCCTTAATGTAAAGCCTCCTGCACTTTTACTTAAACAATGTCGGTAACGAGGGGCCAGCTCACCAGGCTCAGCCCTCCGCTGCTCCTCTCCCCCGCGCTGGGCAGGGGGCCGGTTTCCAGGAGGCCGATGGTTAACCATCACGGGCTGAGCATCCACCAGCCAGAGCTGAAATACCCCCGTAATTAACTATAGGTTAATCACACTGCAGATCTGTTGTTCCAAGATTCTCAGACAAAGGCTAAATTCAAGAAAACTTAAAAAGAAACAGATCTTCAGAGCTGATTTATTGGTAATGCAGTTA
Organism: Chionis minor; assembly: GCA_013398295.1. NCBI lineage: Eukaryota > Metazoa > Chordata > Aves > Charadriiformes > Chionidae > Chionis > Chionis minor. The sequence continues at coordinate 17,576 of VZSF01006641.1, read as the reverse complement.
GGATGAGGGAGAGAATCTAATTACCAAGTAATCTCACTTCTCCCCCCCAGCTGATTTAAAGAGGAAGCTCTCAGTGTAATAACTACCTTCTGGTTTACTTTACTTCTTAGCACGGCAGTTGTGGAAACAGCTTCAGTGTTTTCTCAGCTGCATTTTTATGTCAATACTAAGAATGGGATGAAATAGTTCGGACATGTCAAAGGAGGGGAAAAAAAGAAAAAAAAAAGTGATTGAGGCACTAATGTGAAAAAACACCCCAAAAATATTTCAGAGGAGTTAAAAATGCACCTGAGGCTGCAATGTGATTGAGGAGAGGCCAGAAGAACAGGTCATGCATGTGGCTGTCCCTCCGCTTCCCAGAAGCGCACGTAGGAAAGTGCTGATGGAGTGCCAGGACGGTTTGCCCTCAGGTCTATCCCATGCAGATACATAATTACAATGGGAACCAGTGGCACAAAACCTCACGTTTATCCCAGCTTGGTGGTATGAGATCTTTAATCTGCAGCAGCCGGGGTACCAGGAAGCACAGCCAGGCTTGGCTCTGGGTGGGCAATAGCCGGGCTGTAAGCGCTGCATCGACAGAGATGGAGCTGCAGCAATTAATGTGCATTAAATAATAATAGTAACACAAACGCAAAGCATCTCTTGCGTGCAAGCAGCTGCTCAGCTGCAGACCTTCACAGCCACCCAAAACTCCTGCAGCAAGGACCTTGACCAGGGCTGTGGTGTGTCCGTCTGTTGCAAAACCTCTTGCAATTCCAATGCGTGCATCTTTAATTACTATTTATTTTTTAATCTCTCCACAAGCCTTGGAGTTTCTCGTCTTGAAAGACTTAGATGCATATTACAAAGATACAAAGAGCTTCAACACTCTCATTCTGTTATCGGAATAATAAAATTCCAAGTATAGCAATACCTACGTAAGCACCCCATGAGGAGGGAGAAAATGGTGGCCCCCAGCTGGGAGCAAAGGCGTTGAGTTCTTTGGAGATGGGGAGCAGTTTGGGTGGGGTGGGGGGGAGAGAAGTGGAGGACAGATGCTGAGCAGAGGTACAGGGTGGGATGCAGGCAATTGCTAAATGTGGATCTCCTGCAGCCCAAACCCCCCTTGCTCATCTGCCGGGCAAAGCCTGACACTGCTTGCAGGGAAACAAAAAGGAGAAAGGAAGAAAAAAAAAAACAAACCCATGCAAGAAGACACCTTAAAAGCATTCCCACAGCCCTCTGCCAATCCACCTAAATCCTGACCTGGAAGAAAACACCCCACCTCGTCCCAGGCTCCAGTGAGTCATGCCGAAACCTGCCGAGCGGTGCAGAGAGAAGGGCCCCAGCCACAGGGGCTCCCGGCGGGGGGAGCAGTATGTCCCAGCCAGGGCCATCGGCAAAGATTGTCCCCTTCCCAGCTGCACCTCCCTGTCTGGAGAGGGTTCACCTCTACTTTCTCGCTGCTGCTCTTTTACCCTCCTTATATCCACCCCAGTGCAAATCCAGGAGAGATTCGGTCTCTTTCTGTAATGAAAGGGAATGTACATACGGATGAAAGTAAAACTGAGACGGCCAGGGTCTGCGAACAGCTCCGCTGCTCCAGCCCTGGGACCAGGGATTATCAGAGCAGGTGAGGAATTGGACCTCATGGTAAGACGTAAGGGAGGTGCAAGGAGAAGCACCTCTGGAGAGACATCTGGCCCCAAGCAGGACCTCCACCATGGTCTTCCAAAAAAAAGTGTGCCCAGAAACATCCTCGCTGCAGCTGGCTGTGCCTGGGAGCCCTCGCCCACCCGGCCCACTGCGGCCAGCACACAGCTAGGAGGGAGCACCCATAACCGGCTATGAGCCAGCCGCTTGTGCTGCTTGCCAATCAATAATTCACAATTTTTCAACTTATTATCCCCAACCATTTCAAGGACGCATAGTGAGTTCGTTCCAGCTTCATCCATCCCCACAGCAGCTCCCAGGGAGCCACTGTCAGGCTGAAAGAGGACGCATCTTTGGAGTGATGGAAAACCCGAAATTACTCCGTCCAAGAGCAAACTCTCCCCACAGCCCTTCTCCGGAGCACCCCCAGTGAGGGTCCAGCCCAGCTCCTGGGTTTGCTGACGCTAGTCCTGGGGCCTTTCTAGGCTTTGGTGGTGCAAACATCAGTGTGCAAGGGGTGTGTGCAAGACGCAAATACATCACCTGCGCCCAAAAGCTGAAGAGTTTTCCAGGGTTAGAGATGGAGGCTGGATTTAGGGCATCAGGATCCCCACTGCTGCAACCCTGTCATGAAAGGAGGCTGGGTTTCAGGTGCTGTTTTGTTGGGGTTTTTCTAAAAGCAAGGTGCTGTGTGATGTTAAACACTATTCCCAAAGGCCGCTGGAGCCACGCACAGGCACAGACTCATGTCTAATCTCCCAGGGACCTTTTACAATCATTTTCATAACTCGCTCACCATCAGGGTTTTGCTTTCAGACACATCACCCCTTATCTCAGCCCGGCTGCAGGAGAGCAAATCTGAGGTGGGATGCAGAAATACGTTTGTTACTTTCTATGCCGTAATTGCAAACCGCGAGGAAGAACATCCTTCCTCATTTCGCAGCTAAAAAGCTATGAAACCACAACTGCCTTCCCGGCGGCGATAGCGGCCGGCCACAGAGGAGTGGGAGCAGGAGGATATCCCCTGTGCAGATGTTCGCCCCTGCCGCGGTTTCACAGAGAGAAGCTGGGGGACCCGATAAACCATCCAGGTCAGAAGGATTTACGAGGCTCCTATTCCTAAATCGAGGGGAGGGGGAGGCTTAAGTGGTACATGGCGAGCCGGGAAACAGCATGGAAAACACCCATATGCCTGGATGAGAGATATCACCAGGGTTTGGCCACAAGCTTTATATTGTCCTGATATTGACCCTCCACCTTCCCACAAAGTTCACTTTGTAAATGCTGAGCAAAATTCCCCATCTGTCTCCACAGCCAAGCAATTTTTGGCCACATGTGTACGTATGATGGTCCAAGTGGTCCTTCATAGATTCAGAATAGGGCAAGAGGAAAAAAGGCCAAAAAAACCCCACTCATTAAAAAAAATAAATCTCTTTTTTTGTAGGTATCCGCAGGAGGATCACTGTGGGATGGCACTGCTCTGTCGGAAAAGGTTGCTTTGTTTGGGTGTTGTTGGGTTTTTTCAGTAGGTGTTTAATACTATTTGCAACAAGTGATGAGCCCCCCCCACCTCCCCTTCCCCTCAGGATCAGCTGAGCGACAGCCCCATAAATACTTCCAGCCTAACTAACCTATGGCCCCATACAGCTGCCTAGCCAGTCCACTAACCCTGTTACATGCTAAATTTATGATTCCTAAACAAGATAAAAGAAGGATATATTGGATTTATTTTCTTTAAAAAAAAAAAAACCTCAAAGCAAGGAGTCTGTATTTTTAAGGATTGGGCCAGCCTAGTGCCTGACAGCAGGCATTACCTACCACTAGTTTATGGTCTTTGCTGACCCTGTGCATCCACGCAGCTTTAAAAAGAAGCAGTATTCCTTGTAAATAGTGGTTTGGAAACAAATAAGTATCCGATTGCCAGGAAGGGGATAGGGAGGCAGCCTTGTGATGAGAAAAAGGTTTCAACGCGTGGCTCGGACCCGGTCCAAGATCAGTCACTGGGGTCCAGCTGGAGACTGGGGTTTTCCTCAGCCGATTAACCTGACTTCAGCAAAACCCCTATATGCCATGTCCTGAAGCCTAGGCAGCGGCTGCGGCATGGGAGCGGAGCCTGACCCCAAACTCGAGCTGCGGGGCTGGGTCTGGAGCTGGCAGCCCCAATCCCATCTCGGTTTTCGTCTTCATAATTGGAGAGATGCTCTACAACGTAGCAAAATAAATAAAAATTATTTAATCCCCAATTTTAAATGAACATATTTACCTAGTCTCTCTATTTTACTCAGCCCTTGACCTCTGGGCATTATATAGGAGAGCCGTATGATGCCTGCCTGAAAAGCAGTCTTTCAGGGTAGGGGTTTATTTTCTACGTTTGAAAAGATAATTCCAGCCTCCCGATGGCTCCAGCACACAGGCGGCTGAACCAGGCCTTTTGTCTTTAAGGATGCAAATTAAGGGTACCGCATTTTCTTTGCTTTTTCAAACAAGTCTTGACCTTCCAACCCTAAAGCTGGATGGAGAGCGGACCAAACACTCAGGGGCTCTTTCCCTTTTATCCCAGCTGTCCCCACCTTGCGTGCCAAGTCCTTCTTCTGGCTTGGGACTTTAACCTCCGGCATCGAACAAACGGCAAAGGCAAGGGCAGCAATTACACTGTCTTCCAGCTTCAGGGAGGGGGGAGGAATTAAAAAAGGCTCCAGGAAACAAGGAATGGCCAGAAAAAACAAGCTCAGCAGATATGATGAAGCCTCAAATCACTCCCAGAGTGAATAAGTGCCTCAAAAAAGCACCCAAAAGCCTCGTGGTCCCTTCGCCAGACTATATGTTTTCTATAACCTGTAACCAATAACACTGTCAGCAGCCTAGCTGCTTCCCAAAAGGGGATGCAACACCAAGGGTGGGGAGCAGGTTGCCCAGAAAAATCCTAAAACACTCAGATGGCGTCTCAACAGAGCGCATCTCCTTGACCCACAGGGCACCAGTGTCGGCACCAAGCCACCAGCCAGAGATGCACAGGGACCAGCCAGAGATGCACAGGGACCTAGCCAGCCACTCTGGAGATGAAACACTTAAATCCCTGGACGGGTTCAGACCCCGCTTTCCACCTTCAGAAACCCACCACGATGCTGCTGGCTTTCACCACTGTCTCCCCGTCCAAATCCTGTATGAACACGTGCTCTCGCGCCCGCGATAAGCACCAGCCACTTCTTCCGACACCCAAACCACTGCTCAGCATCCTCAACTCTGCCTTCAGCAACTTCTTTGTGGCCTGACTTACTTTCTTCTTCTTTTTTTCTTTTTTTTTTTTTTTTAAAGTACACAGCATGAAAAACCACACACAGGCCAACTTCAGAGATATTCCCACTAGAAAAATTAAATACTCATAATGCTTTTTTAAAGTGAATTGGGCCCCTTAATTTGCATCTTATAATAAGGATGTTATCGTACTGGTTTATGGCTCAGGTCTTTAGTTTCTATCTCTCAGGGGCTAGATTTCCCCTCATGAGTTCAATAGATGTCTGTGAACTAATGTAATTTTTTAAAAGGCTTTTCTTCTGTATTAACATTACAACCTTTATGAGTTAAAGGTTTTACTTGCCAAAGTGCGGAGTGCGTTAGCTTTCGAGAGGTAGGGACCATCCTTGCCGTTGCAGCCACAGAGGATGCTGCAACCTGGGGTTAATCCTGGGCAGAGGGAGGAAACCTTCCTCACCTCCTCACACGGAGCTGAGCTCTCCAGTGTGCTCTGTCTCTTACATTTAGCTTAATTATAAAACATTGTCACTCGAATATTAAAATAATGTTTAATACACAGAAGGGAAAAGTCAGTCCAGAAAAATGCATAATTTCCCCGTGCCTGCCCTGCTAGTTGCATGCATTGAGCTCTTCTTTTTCCCCTTTTTTCCTGAATGTCTCTTACAGTGATGCTGGGAATACACTTTCAAGAGCCTTTAAAAAGCATTTAAAAGCCAGGAAGACTTTTCCCATCTCCACCCTTTCCAGGGGTGTCCATCCTCCATTCCCATGTCCCTCAGGTGGCAGAGCAGGGCTGGGGTGGGATTTGACCTCCTGTTCCCTTCCAGCCCTGCATCCATACAGCAGAGCTGGGGTCTCCGGGGGAGGAAAACAGCAACGACTTGAATAAATCTCAGAGGACGTTTTTAAACTTGCCCAAATTAGGGCCCAGGGGCGGATACTCTGCGTTTCAAAACAGCCAGTCTCCGAGGTGCTCAAACATGCTGCGGGTGGAGAGATGTCGAAAATGCCAGCCCCTGCTTTAATATAGCGCAGGATCATTCATCACCTCCACACCTTATTTTATATTGCCAGGCTCTACTTTAAATAAGCTTTTTTTCCCCTCCCCTTTAATCACTACAACTGCAGAAAGTGCTATCTCTTCAGCAAGGGGGAGAGGGAAGCGGGGGAGGGGGGTGGGAGGGGAAGAGAGTTAAAAGGGGATTTCAGGCAGCAAAAAGCCAACCGGAGCAGCCAGGTGCAAAGCAGCTCCCAAAGGGATGTTGCTGCCCGATGCCTCCAAATGGAAAAGCCAAACCCCAGGGGAGCACACCAGGGAGGCAGGAGGGAAGATGCCTGTTGGAAGAATATTAAAAAAAAAAAGTTTTATACATACTGAATTAGGGGTGCAGAGATGTTTGGGGAGAGCAGGGCAGACAGACCCCACATCACCCACCAACAGGGGCTTTTCGGGAGATGAGCTGTAGGACAAGGGCTGCCAGGGGACAAGCTCTGCCCACGGGGAAGGGGGACTGAGATGTCACAGACACTGGGCACTGCTCACTGATGGAGGGCTGTAAGAGGACGTCAGGGAAAGGACAGACAGTCAAAGAAAGAAAGAAAAAAAAGATTTTAGGGCTTCATCCTCTACTCCCTCCCTGCTCAGAGTGTCCCGGGTCTGCAAGGGGACAACTCCTATTTAGAGTCTGATCCGACATCCCTGTAGGCACAATGAGCTCTGCTACACACTGCACAGACTACAGAGCTCTGCTAGCATATTCTGCTGCCTGCAGGTGCGTCTCACGGGAGGCCCTTGGGCACCAACACCTTCACCCAGCCTCTTGCAAGGGATGGGGTGCAGACCCAGAGAAACCTGACGGAAAGGGTTAAGCAGCCCATGGATGCTCTGCCCATGCGCTTAGCACCTGGAGTGGCTTCGCTCACAACTGGGAAGCATTAAAGGTTTAGCCTGAGCTGGTGCAGGTGGTACAGCTTTTGGCTGCAGGCTTTTTGATGCATTGGTCTGGACAAGCTCTGGGGATCTCCTGCCAGCCCACAGGGAAAACCCGGCGAGAGGCCGTCTTTTGCCAAGGGAACCCTGTCACTAGGGTCAGCCCCTCATCAGCTCCATGGGGTTGGGTAAGGGTCCTACTACTCCATCTAGACCTTCTCACTGATGAAAAACTCATCGCGCCTGGGCATTTGAGGAGGTTAAATTTAGCAACAACCATGCTGGGGGAAGAGGGAAGGTCCAAAAGTATTGCCTTTTTCATTGCATTTAAATTTTAACATGTAAAATGTGAAAATAACTTGAAAGGCAGTAGCCCTGTTTTATTTATAGCAAGTATTTATTAGCCTCCTTGATTTACAGTATGTTTCTGAAAGTCATCAGTCCATCACATTCTTCAGCACAGGGGCTGAGTTGCTTTTCTTGGTCAACACAATATGGAATATAGATCTGAATATTAGAAGCCAAATACAACCTTCATTTTGCATGCACATATCCCACCAACGGGAGGCCCATAAATGAATCCTGTATAGCCCTTAGACACATGCATTTGGAGACACCAGGGGACAGGTGGGAGCTTCTATACATTGCCACTGGGAATCCAGCGGGTCACAGAAATCACCAGGGAATAGCCATCAGGGCTAGAGCAACCTCGGAAAGCGTCACGGCACACACACCCCAGCCACCAAAAAAGGTGGAAATCCACCTTGTGATCTTGCTTCTGGGTTTTGATGTGAAAAGCTGTCTGTCCATCTGTCTGTCCAACCACCCACCCACCTCACTGCAGTATTTGATGCTCACACAGCACAGACACCTCCACCCGCCCGTTATCATCCCTATTCCCAGATTTCTCCTTCCGCCCCTCTCCACCCTTGCTGTGGGGTTTTGCCTGTCCAGCTGTCTGTCCGCACGGCCCGCTGCCCATCACCACAGCACGCGAGCACCTGCCCGCTGGAGCCACGGCCGAGCCAGCGCTTCCCAGGGATCACAGCCTGCTCATTACGGGAGGCCAGACGAAATTAAATTGGGGCCCACTGGTTCTGCCATCTGAACTTCATCACCGCTAAAGACGCAATAAAAGTAATAGGAACAACGAACAAGCCTTTACCAGATGTGTAACTCTATCCAGTGAGATTAAGGAGTAAGGGCCATATTTGGGGGGGGGGGGGTTGTTGATGATGTGTTCCCACCCCACCCCCTCAACTCCATTTTTCCTCAGGAATAACTGATTATTTAGACCTCTGCAGAAGATGAATGTTAAGAGGGTGACTTCTGGGGGGAGAGGAGGTTGGGGGGGTGTTGGGATGGAGGGGCAACTTGGTTTTATCAACTTGAAGCTGATACACCATGCAACTGCATGATGATGCCTAGAATCACGCCTGAAACAGGAAAACTGGAGGGAGAGGAAAGCGGAGAATAAAAAAAGAAGCAAATGAGGCACCACTCTCATTTGGGGGGGTTGTTCGGCACACTCCTTGATAATAAGTTACAGTGGGATCACGTGAAATGTCACACTGGAGCAGGGAGCCCTGGAAAGGCAGCTAGGTTTAGTGGGTCCTCCACCTCACCACCAAAAATCTGCAGGTAAAGGCTCACCCCTGGGTTTTGGACAGCTCAGACACACACAGCAATGGAAGAGGTGAGGTGCAAAACAGAAGTACCAGGTAAACAGCACAGTTGGTAAAATAACCCCCATCAGCCCAAGAGGGACAGTGCTTCCCTCTGCCTTCCCCAGAGCTTGCAGTTGCGTTGCTGCCCCCCAACACCACAACGCACCCAAACCCGATGCTGCCACTGGTCCCCACTTGGTGGGACCCCACACGAAGCTGGGGTTGAAACAAAACGTGGGGGGGTTGGGAGTGTTGCTGGAAATCCCATTCATGGGTTTTCAGATCCCTTCTGGAGAGACAGTGCTCAATAAGCGACCTCCAACACATCCATTTCACCTCTCACTTCTCACCTTGTAAAAGCCCCTGGCCCAAATACATTGCAAATCCAAAATACCCATTGTTTTGAAAGCAAAATTTAAGTCAGACTTCACAAAAGACTTGACCTTTGCTGCATTGTAATGTCATCAAAGTGTGCTCAGAAATTAAATACAGCACAGTCAAATTGCCTTCAAGTTTGAAAGCAGCTTTTTAAACCCAAAAAATCAAAGCTAAGCTAGCTAATTCCCAGGTATCTTGCTGATCTCAGCCCACTGGACTAGGAAAGAGGAGCGCTTTTTTTGCCTATTAAAAACCCCAAAACTTTAGAGCTTTATTTTGTTTTTGACAAAGTATACTTCATTTTTTAACTCCGATATGCAGACCAACACATTGGGAATATGCTAAAATACAAAATCCCTAGGAATATTGCCCCTCTTGCACCAAGAGCAACCTCTAGCTTTCAGGCAAAGTTTTCCAGCTCTCCCCTCACAGGAAACCCTTGACTCCTGTTAATTGGCAGAAACTCATTAAGCCCCTGTAATGCAATGGCTGGTGATCCTCAGCACACCCAGATCCACTGAAGGGCTTTGCAGCAGCCAAGTCCTGGCCAGACAAAAAAGGATCCTAACGATCCCGCTAATTAAAGCGCACAGAAGCCCAGGTCACACAAGGTGGTGGAAAGCCTTGTAGCTCCACCAAAAACTCATGCCCGGGCTGCCCTGATGCTTCAGAAGGCCCTGATGGACCCCAGGAGCAGGATCAGGCCCTTGCACTGTGGAGAGGAGCCCTCAGCGCAGCCTTAACACTTACCAGAAACTCTCAGCACAGTCATTACATGTATTGGTGACTTTAAGGCAACACATAAATTCTACAGATGTTTCAAAGACCTAAGAGTTGGGAGGGTTTAATGCATGTATTAAAAATGTACTTTTTAAGGACTATTTCACTTTAACCTTCAACACATCAGGAAAGGACAGGTATAACTTCTCCCCTCTGTGCTCGGCAGAGCACATTTCGCTGTCGCTGCTTTGTTATTTTCTGCTTTTCCTGGGAGAAACACCTGCCTCATGCTGGCTGCTGGAGGAGACAAGCCACAGCCAGAGAAAACAGAGGACATCACACTTGTTCCATGAGGCAGAGCAACAAAAGCATGACCAGTTGCCCCAAAAACCATCTATGCACTGAGCTTTGCCTGTGCTCAAAGAAAAGAAGGGTAAAGACACCCCCCAGAACCAGCCAGCATGCCAAAAAACCTTTATAAAGCAGCTGCCCTTTATTATAAGCATTACAGGCCTGCTGTAGATAGGTACCAGGCGATCCCTGGTTTGCAATTTGGAGGAAAGAGCAGAGCAACCCCCTTTGCAATTAACAACTCTGTTAGCCCTGATCTGATGCAGCTGCCTGGTGCAGAGATACCCCAGGGCAGGAGTGGGGTGGGGGGGCTGTGAGGAGGGTGCCAGCAGCTAATGGGAGCTGCTAAATCCTTACCAATGATGTGTTTGCAATCAACAGGATGCTTAATGCAATAGGATTCACCTTTCCAAGGCTCAAAAAACCCTTATAAGCAGACACGCAGGAGGTAGCACAGGCTGGGATGGGAAGAACCCCTTTAAAAACATCTCCTAATGATTAAGAAAAAAAAAAAACACACCAAAACAAACACCTTAGGGTGTGTGTAGGCTTTTGGGTAATTGGACCTCAAGGACCAAATCACCTTAGAAGCAGCAATAGCTCCCTTTGGGTCAACCCGCGCCTATGCACCAAGTCCCACTGGGCTCCTGGTTTGACCCTACAGTCGTGCGTGGATGTGTTTCTGCCACCCGCCCCGGCCCCTTGCCGAGCTTTAAGGTACAAGTGTCTGTGCTTGTGCTATGACCCGGCCAACATGAGAACTACAGCCTGTGTTTTTTAAAAATGAAAGAGCAACCACCACACATCGAAAAGGCAACATCGTCTTCCCTCTGGCTGGGGAGAGTCACCTCAGCTGGGTGTCTCGCTCAGATTTTTAAGAAAAAAAGCCAGCAGCGAGAATGAAGCTAACACACGAAGCAAATAAACCCGTGGGCCCCTGCCCCACAACTCGGCTCCATCCCACTGTGACCGGCAGCGGGTGTCCTGGCAGCCTGACACGGCCGGCCAGCGACTCCGCTCACTACCCAGCTGGTTTCTTTCACCAAATAAGGTCCATTCCCACTCGCCGGCACAGGCATGAGTAGCTACAGCCTATAAATCCCATCGGAGACAGCACACAAGCATGCACTTAACCCATCTTCTGTTGAGCAAAGCACTCGGGCCCAAACCAGCAAACTCCCGGGGCGGGCGCTCGGCGGGAGCATGGGACAAGTGTCACTGAGAAGGGGGAAAGCTGTGCAAGGGCTGGAGCGCTCAGCGGGAACACCAGCACGCCAGCCTAATAGCAGCTCCCCCCCAGTACCCCGGCTCGGGACAGGGCTCCGCATCCCCTGGTACTGACAGCATCTCCATAGCAAGGCCATTGCTCCTCCTGAAACCCGCCAGCCAGCCTCACTTCTCCCTGGACGGACACCAAGAGACGTTACGGATCCCACCATCCCCAAAAGTACGTAGTTTAACAGCAGAAATGCAATACAGCAGCCGGCATTCATCCACAGGAGGCAGGCGACGGAGGAGAGCTGGGAGACGCCCTGCTTCAGCATCACCAAACACCAACGGGGGTCCGCCACGACTTGGGGTGCAGTGGCCGCAAGCCTGACGCCCGGTCTAGCTCTGCGGGAAACGTCTGCCTGCTGGGGGCGCGCAGCCCCTCGCGCCAACACCAGCCCCGGCTGCCTCTTTGTAAACTCAGCACTTCGTTTTCTGCAGCTGATACCGTAATACAAAGTCATACCAACCGCCTGGCCCTTGTTAGCATTAAAAATTAAAGACAGAGCAAACAAAACCTAAAGCTCCAACATTTATTATGGCAATTTCCCACCCACCCACAGACCTACACTGCATTTTGTTTTATTTTTAATTCGTCACATCAGATGCGCCTTCCGAGAAATGGCACGTCACGGAGATAACCAACAGGCCGGGTTGTCCACGAGAGCAAGACAAGTCTTTTCTGTGGGGAAAGGAGCCAGTCGAAGCCATTGATAAGCCCTTGACCTTAGTGGGTGGGTTTGCTTTTTTTTGTTTTTAAAAAAGAAAAATAAAGAAAAAAAAAAACCTCCAACCCAACCCCAGACAAGTGTTGTACTCTATTACAAAATATAAATACGATAGTCTTGCAGGCAGGAGGAGCCCGGGGAGTGCTGCCTTCGGCGGGTGACTTCTCAGGCTCTCCCAGGGACGTGGCAAGCCAGCAGGACACAGGCCACCTCCGGATGCTGAGATGCTGCCGGCCGCTCGCCCCAGCTTCACCTCCTTTCAGAATTTAAGTGCTCTTGAACTTCCATCCGAAAACTGCCAGACGTCCGGGGCTCCCTGGGCGCTGCGCCAGCTGGGGGGGTACGCCGAACCTACAGAGAGCATGGGGACAGAGGAGAGAACAGGTGTGACATGGCCCACGGTGCGAGTTATTCTCTTACTTTTTTTTTTTGGTCTTTTTTTTGTTTTTCCTTTAACAACTAGGACACCCAACTGTCGCAAAGGGATACGGCAGCATGGAGCCCTTCCTCCTCTCAGGCCACATTCCCATGTCCGGCATCGCTCGGCACCACACAGAAACCACAGGGGTCATTTAGGAGAAATCTCTGGGCTTTACTGGGAAACCCGTGCTGCCCCAGGAGCTCTGTTTGGGCAAGGACCGAGCCAAAATGTCAGCCAGACATTTTCTGTCTGAAAATGTCCTCCTATTTTTTTCCCAAAACCTCGGGGGCTTCCCCCAACACCCATGTTGCGTCCGGGTGCCCAAGACCCTCTTAAAGCCGTCAGTACTGCTCATAAGCCAGGCGGCGGGTGGTTCATGGAGGACTTTCCCCAACTCATTACATGTCGGATACCACACGGCGTGCAAGTGCAAGTGCAAGTTGCCAAGCCCCAGCCGGTGCCCAGTGAAGTGCTCAGGTCACTCGCCATCAACTCCAGCAGCACAGGACGGGGGTCGAGGACAGCAAATATCCTTGGCTGCACTCACACGGAGTCAGAGAGGGGCTGTGAGCCCCTGCTCGAGGCCAATCACCAAGCACCGTGCTACCCCTAAGGTCAGGCTAAGGGCTCCACTGCACGCGGCAGCAGTGGTGAGGCCGGTGCATCGTCAGCACGTCCCTCAAAATCCACCTCCGCATCCCGACCAGGGTGCCAGTTTCTATGGAAATTGCTTCATTAATACTTAAGAGAGCAGCTGAAGGGCTACGTGCAAGCTGCCATCAAGACTAAATAAGCAGCTCCTAGGCCAGGTCTTCGGCGGGTGTAACCTGCAGTGGCTCCTCCGAAGTGAAGGGCACGTGCCTGGTCCCCCCCTCAGGGAGGGCTGGCTGCCGCTGCTGCCTGAGCCAAACGCGGTTTCAGCCTGACGTTGAAGCCGGCCGAGACTTTCAAGGGAGCCGAGAGCGCCGCAGCCATGCCGGCCACCAGCTGTACCAGCACAACACCGCTGTGAACCGTGCCTCCCGCTGAGGGGTACGAAACTGGGGGTTTCCCTGGGCGAGGAGGGGACCCCACACCTGCCTGCCCGCGGCTCCTTTGAAACCAGCAGCCACACATCTGGGCTCGAGGAGCGGCGGCTACCCAGCAACCCCAGCAAAGAGCCCACCAGGCGGTATCGCTCTCCTCATCAATAGTACAATTTGCCACACACCCACTGAAAATGGTTTTCAACCTTTTTGGGAGGGAAAAAAAAAAAGAGGGAGGGAGCTAAAAGAGCAGCTAGTATCTCTTTTCTGTTTTTGTACAAACTCCGCACTTGGATAAACCCCGAAACTATCTCATCAGATACACTAAAGCCTCCTGAATGTCAAGCAAAGACATGGTATCACTTATTTCTGTATTTATCTCAGCTCTTGGAAACATAATAAATACAAAACATCTGTAGTCTAAATTCTGGATACTGTTTCAGTGCCTTCATTACATTAATCATTCAGTTTGGAGGAGATTAAATACTAATGGCAAAAGGGGTCTGTGCCATAAAAACGCATTCCTTCTCAAAAGTTGACGGGGTTTGAGATTTCAACGATAGAGAAACTGTTACCCAGATATCGCTCTTATTTATAGAGACATCTTTTTGCACAGAGAGAAACAGGAAGGTTTCTAGGGAGCGCGGGTCACGCGTGCACGGGATGCCAGAGCAGCTCGAGGGCACACGATGGGGCCTTAGACATCCGAACCCCAACCCGGCAAACTTCAACGGGTTTATCACACCAATAATTCATCACCACTGGCAGAAAAACACCACATTAGCGAATTCCGCTTTGGTGTTGAGGCAGCAGTGCGCTGTTATTCACTAGCTACGCTCTTGCCGACCAGCTCAGCCAACCTCTCCTACAGCAGGAGCTGCTTCTCCTGAAGCTCCTCCAGACCACCGTGTGCAGGGTTGCAGGGCACAGCAGCGCCCGGAGGCCGTATTCAGCTCTCTGAAACCTATAAATCAAATGTATCGCTGCACAATTTAAAAAAAAATTAAATAAAAATTAACCATCGTATGCTTTCCACCCATTAATCCCGTAGCAGTGCACGGAGCCCAGATCTGCTTAAGAGATGCCACCTGTATATGTATGCCTGTATATACGATGATTTCCTATGTAAAACTTAGTATAGAGAAAGACAGTGGAACGACGATGGCCGTAAGATAGACATGGGGTACAGCACCCGCTCCGAAAGACAGCCAGGCTACACTCCACCCCGGGCAGACCAGCTAACGCGAGTCCTCTAGACAACATCTCCACTGCGGTGCCACCAGCCAGCAACTTTAGTGAGAGGGAGTGAGGGAGCGACCGGCCTCCGCACAGACATTTCATGGCGCGGGATCTAAAGTCGTGTTGTCAAGGCAGCTGCAAAGGGCTCTGCACATCCCTGCATACACTAGCACTCCGGGGACAGTCACCGCGTCCATCCCTTGGGGCCACACTGGGGCCAGACCCTGCCTCCTCTACATCCCTCCGGCAGTGCCCGCATCCACGCGGCTCTGGCACAGCGTCCACCTTGGCGACAGCCAGGGGGTACCAGTACCATCCCAGCAAACGGGAACACGGTTTGGGGGTGCTTTTCCAGCCCCTCTGCGTACTCGTCCCGCTAGCCCACACAATGCAACCTTCATTCCTCCTATCCCAGGATTAAAATGGAGCTTTTTTTCTTTTTTTCTTGTCTCTCTCAG
>VZSF01006640.1:0-67001 GCA_013398295.1 Chionis minor | reverse complement strand
GAGGCCAAACCACGACAAAGTGTCATAGTTATCAAAATAGAAAAATCTTGTCCACTGCATCTGAATTTCCAACATACTATAATCACTAAGGATTTTGCCATTTGCTGTAAAATCATCAGTGCCTCACAGTTATTAACAGCTGATTATTATTTATCTGCTCTATATTCTTTTCCACTGTATTGCTGGAATTTCTTTGCTGGATGCAACAGTATCTCCAATACAAAAATCTGTCTGTAATTAAGCTGCACTACTGCCACCACTGGGAGAGAATACTGAATACCTCTTCAGTGAAAAACAGAGTAAAAATATTTTTCCTACAAGAGACACAACTGAAAGGTATGAGTGCCTCAGAGAATACTTGCAAAGTCAGAGGGGGGAAAAAAAGAAGTCATTCAAACTCTTGACTTATCCTGTAAGCATTTTTCCTTGGTACTGACACAACAATCAAGACGTTTTTTCACCAAGGAGCCTTCAAAGATCATCAGAACAGATGAAGCAGCTTGCCCAGCACAAAAGAGTCCATTAAACCTGCTTTTCTGCCAAGTCAAGATAAAGTATAACAACCTGGGTGAAATTTTAATCAGAGATTGCTCTTATTCCCTGACCTTTGCACAGAAACTTGAAATTGCTGAATGATCTTTAGCGTTTTAGTGTTCTATTCATTTTCTCTCCCATGCAACTCCTTTGCCATGGTGACTGCCAGGATCATCTTCAAGCTAGCCATTCCTTTAACACTGAAGACTGTGTTATTGTCAGATATGTGGCGTACTGTATGCAATATACTGTACATTGCATGCTAAATGGTCCACGAAATACTAGTATGTTGACCATAAAAATAATCTAGTATGATATACTGGTATGTATGACATGCATGAAATAATCTAGACATGACTAATGAAGGCCTACAGAGGGTGGGTTGGAGCTGGGGTTTATTACAAGCCTCCCTGCAGCTATGTTTTTTTACCCAGAACATAGGAGCCTCGTAAGAAACCTCCAGGACCATGTCCCATGCTACTGCAAGCAAATACGCAACTTAGTCCCAGTTGTTTCATCTCTGTTTCACAATGAACTCTGTTTTCCTACTCTGGAAATCCTCTTGGAGTGAAGCGGGGTATTGATCGAGTTGAGGAACCTTGCTGTGGCTCCTGCATTGCCAATTTGGGCTGTGTTCACAACCTGGCCTGAAGATCCTCCCTGGATGTATTTCATATAAACAGACGTCCATTACCCAAAGTTAAGAATTCAACAACAGCACTATTGAAGAGCTAGCTGTATGACTCTGCTGCTCTCCATTAGTTATAGTGACTGGGGTACTTAACCACGGTGGCAACAGTAAGCCTGAATGATCTGAGGCAGACCCTTGGCATTGAGCTTTGACTCTTACTGGAAATTGGAACCTCAAGGCTCTGATGGTGAGGACAGCCTGCCTTTTGAAAACAGATTTCCAAGAGAATAGGAATAGAAAGGGAAATCCTCTTCAAATGTAAAGTCTCAGAACCTTTACAATACTGTTTGCCACACCTCCCATCAATAATGAGCAGGCACTGCAGACCTGGTAAAATAATTTTGGAAAAATATTTTTTCTACTTTAGCTGTGCATGAAGAAGTTTACCTGCCAGAAATGGAGACTCGCTTAATGAGACAAAAAATACCAGGGATAGGAAAGAGTAAGAAAGCTGCAAATATAATTAAGCTTTTACATGTGTGTCACAGGGTATATAGCCTGTACAAATGTATCACTCAGAAAAAATGAGGCTTTGATTACATCTGTTCTGCTCTTACTCATTAGATGATTCTGCTATGTGCTGGGAAGCACAGAAAATTGTTATGGGGGAGGCATACAGACTACATCTGTTCTACCGTTAATGAACTAGGTATGGGCTGGAGAGAAACACAAAGCTCAGGTGAAGAGTTCTACAACTATTTGGGGTGGGAGGACAGAAGATGATAGTGATCCAGGTAACACTAGTTTTGAATAAGGAGAAAGTCAAAGAGACTGTCAGCAAGGATTCAAACACTGACTAGCTTGAGCACATGTTCTGTTCCTCTGAGTCCGTGGTGCTGGGTACAGCTGGATTGGACTCCTGGGCAGCTGTGTCTCCTCTACATGTGTGGCAGAATGGAGACCTTAGAATAAAAATTGCCATCCCTGCACTATACCCATCCCATTTATTACGCAAATGCTGTACTTCATGTCACTGAGTTGTGTGGTTCTGGCTAACTCATGCAGAATTCCCCCAGGACAATATGAGCTACTGAACACCTTGATAGTTTAGTATCAAGTGAAAACTTAAAATAAATGAGTAAGCTATTCCTGAATGCTGTACAACTCACTCATCACTGCTGACCAAATACTCTTGCAAACTCTGTCCTAGGTACTATTATTTACTAAAAGTAGTTAAGTCTCTTGAAGCTTTGCTGAGATACAGCTTTACCTGAAATTTTGGCTTGTCAAAATTTCTTTTTTAAGGTCTTTATACTCAGAATTGACTTGTCTATTTTGTCTAATTAGCCTCCAATGAATAGTGCTGTCTCTGACAGTAAAAAACCCCATTATTTCCAACTATGTGCTTTGGTTTCTAGGTCAGTCACTCCTACTTTTCTTCCATACCCTTTCATTGTCCTTTTACCCTTTTTCCCTCTGGATTATCAGAAATTATGTTCTCCATCCTGTCCCATCTTCTTCCTGTAGGCAAAGTATTCAATGTCATTGCAACACTGTGAAGCATCCAACACACAGCAGTATTCTGCTACAGTTTTCCTGTGTATTTTAAAGGACTGCAAGTAAAGTTGTGTCTTAGATGACCTGACTTCCTGCTCATGATCACAGCAGTGGACTGTTACGTTGCACCTATGATCCACAAAGGATCTGAGGCTCTTCAAGGAAATCTCCCGTTGTCACGCAAAAGAACAATAGACAACTTCCATGAGGTCATATTTCAGACATATTGTTATCTGCCCAAAACTGTTCTGAAAGTTCCACTGAATTTTGAAAATATGCTTGCCCAGACAAGTTCCTGAAAACTTGAACTTCCCACAAATCCTTATCACCTTATTTTGACTGAAAATACCAGTATGATTTTTTAAGAGAGTTGCAGCTACAACTTAGGTTAGATGAATTCCTCAGGCCTTTGACTGTGATACTAGAAGCCATTTCTGCTTGACAAACCAAACCCACTACATATTATATTTGATTTTATAATAATTTGATAATAAAATAATTTTTTTTCCTTATGGCAGAGTTTATCGTGAATATTTAACCATTTAGAAGGAACATTTTTGTGGATCTAGTTGGTCTTAATATCTATTTACATAAATAGCTTTGTTTCAAGTATGTAGTATTTTTAATGTATTATTTTAACCTTTTATTTAATTTAGGAATAGAAACACAATGTAAAGAATATTATTTAAACTAAGAGATGTCTAATGATAGAGAACACCTGGTCTAACTTACTAATAAATTTTATTCAGAAAACAGCACATGGAAAATACTGAATTTGTGCAACGAAGGTAGCACTTTCAATTTCATTTAATCACATTTTCTAAAGGTCAAAAATAATTTGCCTACAGTAACTAATACACACACACCTGGAAATAATAATGTCTGGTTACCTAAGCTCTTTAATTTGTACTTATTTCCAGCAAATAAGCCCTTGCAGTGCGTAAATAAGTTTGAGATGCAAAACATGGTACACATGAGAGATCCATCTTAGATTTTAGCAACAATGCCAATTTTACTCAAATGTCTTGTAGTGACGGGGAGAAATGCATAGACACATCCAGGGACTCTAATTCCTTACCTGGTATGTTCTCTGTTAGTACGTCTGTTACTATCAGGTATCACGATTCCTCCCTGTAAAGACCCTCCAATGGTAACGTCTAAAGACGAGTTTTACAGATTACACACATGCATATGTTCATCCACATATTAACGGGTGTTTGCGTAATATTTATTTGCAGTCTGTGGTGGGTTGACCCTGACCATGGTGGCTGCTTGCTGTCTTGCACCCCCTGACAGCAAGAAAGGAGAGACAACAGCAAGAGCAGAAGTGAGAAAAGGAAAGAGGAAAACAGCAAGTACTGCGAGGGAGATCACTCACAATCTCCCACAAGCAGACCAATGCCCATCCAGTCTCTCAGCAATGCCACCTTGGAAGCCATAAAACTCCCCGTCTCCTTCCTCTGTCCCAGGTTTTAATGGTGAGCGTGACATTATATGGCACAGAAAACCCCTTTGGGTCAGCAGTCCTGGTCATGTCCCTTCCCAGCTCCTTGCCTACCCCCCCAGCCACCCCACTGGGGCAGCAGGGAGCGTAAGGGCAGCGTGGAAAAAAGAGAAAGCCTTGGTGATGTGCAAGCACTGCTCAGCAATAGCCAAAATATCAGTATGCTACCAACACTGTTTTAGTCACAAATCCAAAGCACAGCACCATATGGGTTGCTATGAAGAAAGTTAACTCCACCGCAGCGAGATCCAATACTCAGTTACTTTAGCCGTCTTTTCTGGCGTGCCAGTTCTAAAGCATAATACCAAGCGGAGAGTCCACATGGAGTAGGGGACAGTTAGAAAGCAGGCTACCTAGAAATAAAAATTGCCTGTTAAGTACCCAGGCAGTCTGGACTCTTGGCAAAGCCCTAGCAGAGAACAACATCCTCATTGATGGGTGGGAATGGATCAAAAATCAAAAGTAAATACAGTCCACAAATCTGCATTGCTGTAGCCAGAGGCATTTAAATTTACATCCAACCTGAAATCCTAAAGATATACTAAAGCTAAGTTTTACAAAGTCTTTCTAATGGAATAAAGCCTCTTCTCTCCACAGAGAAATAGGAACCCTTCAGCGTTACACCTGTCACTCTTTCTGCTTGATCTCTAAGGGTGTGCTGTACAACTGGGAGATGCATTCTCCTCACATAGCTCCAGCAGTAATCAAGGAATATTGCAAAATTCAGTCAGGTCTGAAACGCCTGAACAAAAGGTTCTGGGATCAATATGGTGTATAGCAGAGGGCAGGCACCTTGCTGAATATTGAAATATTTTATAAAAACCCACCAAAAAATGAAAAAGATTGCAGGGACAGCACTTATTATTTATCATAATGAGCAGAGCTCTGGGAATCTAGATTTCCAGCTGCTACCCACTAATTCAGATGTCCTGTTGCACTATTGCATTAGCCAGACTGTCCGTCTATCAGCAGGTTAATTGAGAGACACAGCACATAATGGGAATAATAATCATCTAGGAAACATTATGATCAGTCAGTTACTCGGTTAAGAAGGTTTTAATCGCAGTTTACTGCTGAGAAATGGATGATCATTAGAGAAAAATTCAAAATATAAAGAAGTGTCTATCTCTCTCTCTTTTTTTTAACAGAAACATTGAAAACACACCCACTTCCAGAACATGCAAATACATGGTCTGAGTGGTACCTAGAGAAAATATAATTTGGCTCTTCACACAGAGTTGTCAAGTTTTCACAGAGACAATTCATGTGATTTGAACATCAACAACAACAAAAAACCACTATAAAACTGGTTTGTTACAGTAATGTATCAAGTAGTATCAACAGCAAAACAAGATCAGACAGTGTAATGAATAAATATATTTATATTTAAAATATATTTACCGTGATGTCATTATCAATAACTAACCAGGTATCTGAATAGCCTCTGATCATAAAAGAGGAGCTATTCAGTGAGACTACTTTGCCTTTTACGGGCTTCTTGGAAGCTGCAGCACGGAGTAAGTGTTGGTATTAATACACATAATGTTCTAAAAATATTAACAATTTACTCCGTTATGCAAGAACCCTGGGATGTTCAGCCAAACCTACCCTGACTGTATTTGTTTTATGCTTGAAAAGGTAGGCCTGGCCTCTGAAACTCCTGTGTTTCAGTTCACCAACAATAACAAGCAGGAGATTGTTTAACTGTAGGAGTATCTTGAGGATGACTTCACCTTGGCCCTGCAACGTGACCAGGATGACTTCATAAATATGATAAGTATGATGATAAAACCTTATGTGGCTCTACAATTAGGAAAAATACATAGCGCATATATATACACTACTGCAATAATCTAAAAATATTATTTTCCATTCAAGGTTTCCATTTTTAAAACAAACAGAATGCTATATATGTCTAAAAATACATAAATTGCAACACTCTCCAGTTACTATGCAGTGGTTAAAAATACATATTCAGTGGAAATAGATACATAAAAAAATAAAAAAAGCACTAGAACCAGAATCAACATATGGACAGATTAATCATTCCAATTCTACTACTAAAATTATTCTCATAGTTTATCTAAAAATGCGCTATAATTCCAGATAGACTATTTTTCTTTCATTATGTTTACCATACATTTAACATACAAGATGTAATGCCAGCTGTGCGTTCAGTAGAATATGCAGCCTTTATGTTTTGTGATTTTAAAGACGTACTATGGTATTTTCTCTTGCGAGTTTGTCCACAGAAAAATATTTCTTTAATTTCTATTGGTTTTAAGTAAAGATTTATTTTTCTCAGTGATGGAAAAAAAGCGGAAGGGAACAAGTTCATATTAATAAAGAGATAGGATTATGATTATCTGAACATATTTATTTTCTTTTTTAAAAATCCTCAGCTGTTTCAATTTTGAAAATACCTGTCAGAGGACAGGGAACAAAATTTATGGCCTCTGCTCTTCTCAAAAAGAGAAATAAAATAAAATATGAAGATGTAACATAATACATTCAAAGTAATACACTTCCTAGTGCCAAAATGACTTTCCAAATATGAATGCAGACCAACTGAAGCTGAAAATATAAAACTATCCTGAGGGAGTAGAGGCAAGGTCATACAATTTGCAGTGAGATTTTAGAAAAGCAAACCCCAAATCTCCTCTAGGCCATAGCTCTAGCACCGCAGATTTAGGTTGACAGAAAATCACCAGTGTCCTGTTGCTTAAGAATACAATTCTGTTTGCTGCATGTCTCCCTCAAAGTGAATGGGGTTTTTTTGAGATTCTATGGAAAACATTTTGGCAAATCCAAGAACAAGATATGAGAACAGACATCCTTCATCTGTGTTAAAAACTACAATACTATCAGTTGGGAGGAAGTTGTTTTGCTTTTGAAAAAGACAGTGGAACTTTGTCAGGGAATGTCAACCGCATCAGAAGTGTGTCTTCTAGTGCCAAGAACACGTCTAAAATTTCACTGAAAAAGCTCTGTGTAAGCATATGCTGATTACAGAACTGCTAGACTGCAGCAGCTATATTTCTTTTTTTTTTTTTTTTTTTTTGAGTTTCAAATCATACTGGATGTGATACTGGGCAGCTACAAACTAGACAGTTCTATTATCACCATTACAGCAACCTGAAACTCCAGGGCATGAGAAACATCAATGAAGAAATGTAGAGCAAGGTGTCTGTGTCTCCCCTCTTCCTACGACTTCATCTGTTGATGGGAAGTTAAGTATTTACAGCAAGTATAACAAAACAAGGCCACGTTGGAAACATTATCCCTGTTCCTGTTAACGCATGATAAATATTCCTGAAGGGATTTCATCATAACTAGCAGCAGAACGGACCACTCTCATAGGTTATGAATAAAGAAATAGCATATAAATGTATAAAGAGAGGTTGTATACTTTAACATACTTATAAGGTAAAATAGGAAATTGAGACCTCCTGTATTCCAGGCAAGCTGTTGAAAATCCTTTTTGCCAGAAGTTTTGCTTTTCTTGCAAAAGGGCAAAAAGTGCTTGCTATTTGAGGTCAGAAAGCTATTCCACTACAGAAAAGTGTTGTATAGCTAATAGTTTCATTTCAGATGAGATTCACATTTTTGAGCATTTTGTCCACCAATGCAGGAATGATACCATACATTAGATGAACCATGACACCGTTACAACATCGTCGTTTACATGGTCCTGACTGTTGCGCATGACCTTGTCAAAATACATGAAGTTCTTCAGCCATCACTTTTGGGATTGACCTTTGACCAATAAAAGGCATAGTTGAAATACTATTCAGGTCTGAAATATCTACCAGACAGTTCTAGTACTTCATTTGTGTTTAAAAAACTGAAAGTATTTCTGCTGCTCAGAGAGTTTTGAAAAATGGAAACCTTTTTAATGCTGCATTTGTAACCACGTTCTTCCTTTACAGTGATTAGGTCTCAGATTCAGATTGGGCAGAAACTTGATAAAAAGCTGAGTGGGTGCCTATTGAAAACAAATTCAAAAGTGGTTACAACAATGAAATGAACTTTCATTCATTTGCATTACACTCAAGATTTCATAGTGCTGCAGCTGTTCTATAAAACTTTGAAGAGTTTCCCATAAGCAACGTCTCCTACTTTCACTCAATTGAAATACCCACTAGACAGTTCAGGAAATCAGAACTGAGTGTAATAAACTTCAGTAAGAGCTGTTGGGCTAATGTAATTTCATAAAGCTTCTGTAATATAAGATATAACCATCTCTTTGAGCTAGATTTATCTCTATTCCCCCTTTCCCCCATCAAAAATACCGCCCTTAAATGCATGCAAATGAGTGAGGTGCCCATGTTTCCTTCAGTGAAGTTTCTCAAATGCTGATATAGCAGAAGCACTGCTATATGAATCCATACAAAAGCAGGCAACTTGGCACTTAAACCCTGGCGAGGTTCACAGTGCAGAGATTATCTTGCCTCTCTGGAGCTCAGGCTTCCAGTCATATTCTGGAAACACTTCCTAAACAGAGCCCTTCACAAATTCAGGCAGGAGAACATGTCGTCGTCATTCTGTCTTCTGTACAGCAATTGCATCCATTTTCTAGGGGCATGCTAAAATCTATCTTCCGTCTGCTCACTGTTGGTAGGAGGCGATTCTGTGCTTCCAGTCAAAGCTAAGAAAACTACAAGTATGTCTTCTGCAGCTACTTTATTTCGTGTAAACATTTAAATATTTTAGTGGCAAGAGATAAAAGAGAGACATTAATCCAGAGCTGCTCTCTTGCATGGAATCTGGAATTCACACTACAATCCTCCTTCTGCTGAAGACAAAATTAGTTTTATTGCTTCTTTAAAAAAATAATGCTGTTCATGAGTGCAGCTTACAGATACGTCTGAGGTGGTGTGTATATGCTTCTTCAAAGAGAGGTTGATTTAAGCAAGTCTTCACAGTTAGTCCTATAATCTACGCTATTTATTTTCTAGTAACTGCTACAAATATGCTGCAAAATTAAGTAGTCTATAATTGACTAAAGTTTTTCTGATTGTGATCACACAGCTTGCAGCTTTTAGTAACATGAAGCTTACAAACTAAACAGTCACGTCAATATAGAAATATAGAAATATACATACCAGAAGAATGAACTACCATTGACCTAGCCTGAAAAGTCTGAGATCTAGCCTGCAAAACTTTACATATATCATTTGTGACATAATCCCAGAAAATGAACACATTTGTTTAAATGGAAGGTATTGAAGAGAAAAACCTTTAGAGAAAAATGGACTACATTTCCTGAACATATTGTTAGCTTAAAATAGTTGCTGCAGTTGTATTACTGATGATACGATGGATAACAAATAGCATTGTGAGTCAGTATATATGGACTTTCATTCAAGATTCTGCCAAATCAGAGGTTGTGTGCACAGCAAAGGTTGTGTGCAACCTTATCCTCTCAATATTCCCAGCTTGTAAAGTGGGATAATAATCCTAGTATTACTGCAATATTACAAGAGTCATTTTATTAATGTTTGTAAGGGATTTTTAAGATTCTTGGATGAAAAAGTGCAGAAGAATTTTTATTGCTTTAGCTGAACTGTATACTCCCTTAGCTAGTAATTCTTGGAGTCACTTGAGAGAGGAAAGTGAAAATAGTAGCAATCCCCTCGTCTAAATATTACCTCTGCTCCAAACAGAGTATTAGTGAAACAGGATTTATGCGTTCTAGAGGCACTAGAGAAAAAACTGTAACAGTTTATACTAGCTAGTTATATATGCCAGTTATATGTCATTCATGCTGCTGTATCAGCCCCCATGTCCTCTATTCAGGAATAAGTATATGTATGTAATCACAGACCCATCCAGACTTTCATGTCAGAGTAACGAATGTCTCCGGAACATTAAGTCTAAGTCAGCAGATCTCATTTCTAAATGAAGAATGAGAAGATTGTGTGATCAGCTTCTATGTTTGTACAATGAAGAACTCTGATGTCTGTCTTTCATCACTTTACCGAAAACTAGAGATGAAATGCAAACTCTACTAAAGATAGCAAAAGTTAAACTATTATTTTCAGGAAAACAGGTTATCAGCCAAAATTTTGATCTGTCAGTGCATAGCTAATAAAAAGATGCATGCCAAGTATCATACACATTCAGCAAGTGCAGGTTTCAGCATATTATTTACTCTGGGTTTCGTTTCGTTTATATCTACAAGCTTCTTTCAAAGTACTGCTGAAACAAGTTTCAGCAATCAGCTTTTAAAGCTGCAGATACAAATGTTCTGGAGTTTCATATTTGCAATAATATTATATTGGGAATACCAGTTTGCCCATTTGTCATATTAGTTAAGGTCAGGAAACAAAATGAAATCCAATGTAATGGAAAAGAATTGTGCACATTTCTATTAGTTGCAATAAGGCATTAATGGAGAAAATGAATGTGCAACTTGATTAATTTTAAAGGAATTTAAGCAGTTAATACAATTTAAGCCATCAGTGTTTTAGCCTGTTCAAATTTCAATTTGAAAGTACTGACACAGAGTGTACACCTACTTGTCCATTATTACCTATGAGTTTGTGTTGTAATCGTATGTTGACGTCTATGACATTCTGACTCATGTGTCCCAGAGAAAAAAAAACAACTTTTTTTCTATTTCTGTGAAGCTGAACATCCTTAAGACCAGGTATCAATTTAAAAAAAATGTTAATATATTTAAGGCGATAGCTAGCAGCTACCTAAAATGTGAAACAGATTACTTATTCCTGAAGGTGTTGCATTGTGACATTTTGTAAATGAAGCATGCTATAATTCCAGACAAGAGCTGTAATTCTGGGTCACTCTGAAGAAATGTGAAGAACTTACAGTGTACATTTTTGTCTGCACTTTGAGGAAGTTGTATAGAATATGTCATGTTTCCAAAATTCATCTCAGCAGGTGGCAAGGCATTAATAAACAGATAAAGAACTAGAAATATTTTTGTGGAGACTGAACTGCTGTGTAAATGGTGCTGTGAATAACACCTCGCATTAAGAATTCCTTGTAGTAGTAATCAGCAGTATATAAATTAAGCAAAGGAAAAATTTATTCAGAAGGATTGAATGAATAACTCGCTTTAAATAAGAGATCAGAAAAGATAATGTCTTTGAATCCTTGCTTGCTTGTAAATTACCAAATGTCAGGACATAATTTAACACTTCATTTGCTATCGTCCTAATAACACATATGTGATTTTGTATCACAGAACATTTAATGCAATTATTTAACTCATGTGGCTGTCCATCTTCACATGAGAACTGGCATAACAGTACTGTTCCCTAGGTAAATTATTTGATATACAATATTCCGCTTTTCGAAATTTTTGGTCCGTCCTTTCTTCTTTATCATATGCAAATAAATATGAGTTTTACAAAATGATTGTAAGAAACTCACTCCTGTGAAAAATTATGAAAATTACCTGCAATGCTCTGTCTCACAAATAACTATCTGTTCATCCAAATGCTTATGAATAAATGTTATGAATATTTTTGTGTTTGCATATGATTACTTGTCTAATGTAACTCTCCTTGACTGCTGAGGGTTAAATCAGAAAACATAATGGAGAAATGAACATGGGACATCTACTGGGTCACAGATAATTATGCCCTGGAGTTCCTGATGGTGGACATTATTACCAGCTGGAAGAAGGAGAAGCAGTTCTTGATTTGCTTCAGGTAGTTTAACAAAATGCCTTCTCACCAAATCTGAAACATAAGGTTAAAGGGAATACTGAAGCCTTAAAACACTGATGCAAATACAAAAGTAGTTAAATCTGTGGCTGTCATACCAACACTCAGAGGTGGAGAGAGGGAACGCACCTCACAACTTCTACAAAGAGATGTGCTTATCTATGCTGGGAGGCACCTCCAAATGTTCAAAGTTGGAGATTAAGGTATAAATAAGAACAGTGCCTGTAAAATGTGAAGCAATCCTTCTTGTATATTCAATGACAGTATGGTTTCGGTTGCAGTACAGTTTCCCGTTGGGGGTGTAACAATTTAAGAACATTAAGACACTAATGTAGAAGGTCCAGAAAAGATGAAAGAGAATGTGTGGAAGTTTAAGAAATGTGACGTGGGACAAAAGCTTCATTTTAATGTGAAAAAAAATGAAGACTAGGAAGCATACAGTTGTGGTATTAAACCACTAAGAAGCTGTAGCAAAGAAGTACACTATATTCTCAATGTCCAGAGGGGCTAGAACAAAAGCCTTCAACTGCAGTAAGGAAGATTTAGTTTCAGTATTGGGGAAGACCTTCCAATGGTGCAGGTAGAGAGCAATGGAACAGGATGTGTACCGAACGCAATTAGGTTACTAAGGATAGACTGGGTAAGCTTCCATCAAGGTTTGCATAAATGTAATTGAGCCTAATCTGAGGTACGACCATGGAATAGATGATTGATCTCTTGAATACCCTTCAGTCATATGTTTCTGTAATGAAGGACCAGATGAGGGGAACTGTGTGTCCACAGTCCTTCAATATCGTAACGCCTTGTTCTACAATCTGACAGGAGGAAAAGTATAAATATAACATTCTTACCAAAATGCTCGCTTTGAGTTATCTCCGCTCTCTGTCATAAAAAGTTCTTGGGTGAAGCTTACAGATGCCAACATTTTATGACTCTTAAATAATTGTGAGTAACAGATGCAGAATTACAGAACATAGAACAAGTCTAAGTGCTTCTGGTCTTGGTATCCACTCCAGAGTTTTATATAAGAATGCACTTGTACCAGAGAATAGGAATTACATACAATTTAAAGTAAATTTTACTAGGTCAAAAAAAGAAGAAATACAAATAATTGCCCCTAGTAGTAATCTAAGTCTATGGGTTTGACCAGAAACAATTTTTCACCCTTGTGTTTTTCTCTATCAGATCTAGGTAAAACTAAAGAAACATATTCAAAGGTTTATCAGGATACTGTGTTCAGAGAAGTGTGGGAAGCCTATTAAAAAAAAAACAAACACCACCAAAAACCAAGCTAGCACACAGAAAATTGAAAAACATAGAAAAAAAAAAAATTTCTGGAAGCAGCTTAGCTGAGTGGTAGACTGCATGAACTACTATGATTCATAGACTTCCCTGTTATTAATTTCTACTCTTCAATTACCTGGTCTATCATAGGAAATGAGATTATGAAAAGGAGAATTTTTGGAAAAAACCCATCCTTTACAATGCAAGGCGATTTTCAGAGAGTAAGCCTGTGGCTCATTCATTCAGAAAGGTGTGACACTAAACATCAGAGAAACCTTCAGCAATTGCAAGCAGTGGAGATTAATAAGAAATAAAACAAAGCTTACTGAGCATGTAAAAAGCATAAATTTCTACTTTCCTTTTTTGAACAAGAATAACAATAATAATACAGGAAGAGTTGAAAACTAAGTCATGTCATGGATGAGCCTTTAAGAACTGCAATTGGATTAAATCTGTGGTTTTAAAAGACTATTGTGTTGTGAAATGTGACATTAACAAATAGAAATCCAACCTATGTCACCCTTCTTAATGCTAATCAAGCATTTCAGAACAATTAAATTAAACAGTAATACCAGTTTTCTGTGTATCTTTGAAGTACAAGATGTCATCTGCTGTATGACAGCAAGAAAACAAAAGACAAAAAAAAAAAAGGATTAATTTCATGTTTGGCAAGACTCAAAATGTAACATAAAATAAATGGCATTATTACCAATCATTTCTGAGGTTTGCAGTATAAAGCCCATTACAAAAAGTGTGAGAATAAACCCAAAAATTCAAAACTGTCACTTATA
Organism: Chionis minor; assembly: GCA_013398295.1. Lineage (NCBI taxonomy): Eukaryota > Metazoa > Chordata > Aves > Charadriiformes > Chionidae > Chionis > Chionis minor. The sequence continues at coordinate 53,006 of VZSF01006640.1, read as the reverse complement.
AATTAAAGCCACAAACCAGTGCTTCTGAATAGGAATGTTGTTTCTCAATTAGCCATAACATTTGCATTTAAATATAGATTTCTGGCATGTGATCTCTATTTAACAACTCCTTGTCCAAAGCTCTGCTAAATGATGCACTAGGAAAGGACTCAGCAGAAAAGCTGCAAGTCGTCTCATTTAGCGGTAGCAAACCTGCTCTAGTAGCTAATGCCGTGCAGCACATCTTCAGCTTACCTCTTAAACTCAGGAAATAAAAAGGAGCAGAGAAACTGAAATCAGCACCAGCGTGTATGCCTCACACACAGTAGTATTCACCTGATGCGTATTGCAATGCCAACCTTTTCAAGTATTGCTGCTGCTTGTGCACAAAAGAAATAGTAATTATTAATGCAGCTGATCGTATTTTAATTTTCAAAATATGTATTTTTAAATATCTGTGTTTCAGCAGATAAAGGCTGAGAAGGAATGGCAATTGCCACAGCTAAAATTAATCAATTTGCAAAAATTTATTACTGGTAGATACCTGGAAAAAACAGACAGCCGAGTGCTGCATAGGCCAAGTGATTTAACCTGTCGTGCAGGAATATTTCACGTGAAAGATACATTATTTAAATGTGCTTATTAGTCTAGAGGTCCTGAGAATAAAAAATAGTTCGCAATTTTGAATGGTTTTTGAAATTTGATCAAACTGTTGCTGTACTGGGTCGCAGACATGCAAAGATTAGCTCATGTTGCTGATACCTGAATTCACACAAACAATGCCTTAGCATTTTTGTATGGAAACATACAGACTTAACTGCAACTTCCAAGTGCCACAGAAGCCCGTATTTTGGCTTCAAACTTTAGGAGAGAACAAGTTATATAGAATGCCATAAACAGAATGTTATCATGGCCAAGAAGATAATCCCTTCTTGGTACACAGGTTAGTCAGTCTATCTTAACTTAAACAAAATCGTTTGGCTGCAGAGCACAGGATATCTACAGTTTTCAGCATTGTGAGAGTTCATAGTGGGGCAGCCCAAGAGACACTCATTTGCAGCAAGGTACTGTTTATAGACCTGTGGTATACACTGTGAAGAACAAAATGCATCTTCTCTTTCATCCACAACGTGCCTGTGAAGCTGCATCAGCAGAAGTAGTAGGCCATTTTGGAAAAGCTGACAAACTTCATATGGGACTGTGTCATGCTGGTGACCTCTGTTCTAAGAGTTATTTTTCTCCTGTGGTCATCAATGAGTCAAATATGTATTCAAAGCACATTTATTTACTCCATCTCTGAGCTAAGAGACCACGAAATAATGAATGCTTACCAACAAATTAGTTGATAGATACAGATGAAGATTGCCACTGTCAGTGCCAACTGTTCTGAGTTTCTGTAGTTCACCAAATATAAGTACCTATGTGTCATCTATTACATCATCAACTCCAGTCTCTGGAGAAGTAAGGGGTTGGAGGTGCATGGGATACCCCAAGCCATTAGAAGTCATGGTTCAAGAGCATAATATCCAATTCTTAATAAGCATAATGAAAATCCTCCATCTGACTCTTGGTAAGCTGAAATGAACTCCCACTGGAAACACAGTTTAGAGCCATCTGTGCTGGCTTTGCACGGAGACTCTTAAGACCACCAGCCTGTACTAATGCTGTGCTTCCCCGTAAAAAAACAGCTGGACCACTGGAGTCATTCTGTCTTCGAGGTAGCAAGCGTAGCATTTCTTACAAGGTGCTGCTCTTTAGACAGGGAACTGCCTCTGCAACCAAAGCATTTTCCGTAACTTAAATAAATTGACTATGGTTAGGTGAAACTTGACTGTATTTACTCTGGGCCGTAATATCTGACCCTGGATACTGTAGATGTCAGTAAACATGGATACTTTCAGCCATGAAAAGCTTTATAGATTGAAGATTTTACATTGCCTATCTGCTTGGGAAGGTAAATTTTACGGTTTTGGTGAAAGGTACTGAATTACAAAGGAAATAGGAAATCCATCAGTAGAATTAGACTTTCTTTCTCTCTAGTCTATGCTAAAGTTATTTATTTCTTCTCCATTCAATTAATTACATGGAACAAGTTACTCAGTAGCTAGACAGCTGGGAATGCATTTTACATTTTGGCCTTTGAGCTTTTAAATCTCAGAGGCCTTGTTCAATTATTTTTTTACTGTGTGGCTGAATCTTCTCATGGACTGTCTTATGCCTCCACATGGCACCCTGAAAGATGTTTAAAAAATGAGTCATATTTTACAGGTCTCTTAAAATTCTTCCAATACAGAACAGTCTGTTTTTGTACTCCCCAAAGAGACCGGGTAGTAGTAGAAGTTATGAATCTGTAAATATGTATGATATAATCCAAATAAAGAAAATGGGCCATAGAATGACATGCTTCCTGAAGCACTGCCACCTGTATTTTTTGCTGAATTCCTTTCTGGACAGTTATTTTGCAAAGCATACAGCAGGGGGACACAGTTTTTGGTTATCACTGAACTTTTAAAGTAGCTTAATTAAAGGAATGGATTATTAAATATGCTGCGTAGACTCACCTGCAAGGCTGTCTTTAATTTAGTACAGCATATACCTGTGCTTTTATGTTACATGGTTATTGGTTGAGAAGCAATGGAAAAGCAGTTGTACAAGTTGGGAAATATCACAGAATCATAGAATCACAGAATCACAGAATGTTAAGGGTTGGAAGGGACCTGTAGAGATCATCTGGTCCAACCCCCCTGCCAGAGCAAGTCCACCACCTACAGCAGGTTGCACAGGATGGCGTCCAGGCGGGTTTGGAATGTCTCCAGCGTTGGAGACTCCACCACCTCTCTGGGCAGCCTGTTCCAGTGCTCTGCCACCCTCAAAGGAAAGAAGTTCCTCCTCATGTTCAGATGGAACTTCCTATATTCGATTTTATACCAATTGCCCCTTGTCTCATCACTGGGCACCACTGAAAAAAGACTGGCCCCCTCCTCCTGGCACCCTCCCCTTAAATATTTGTAAACATTGATGAGATCCCCCCTCACTTTTCTCCACGCTAAAAAGACCCAAATCCCTCAGCCTTTCCTCATAAGACAGATGTTCCAGCCTCCTAATCATCTTCATAGCCCTTTGCTGCACCCTCTCCAGCGGTTCCCTGTCCTTCTCAAACTGGAGAGCCCAGAACTGGACACAGTACTCCAGATGTGGCCTCACCAGGGCAGAGTAAAGGGGCAGGATGACCTCCCTCGACCCGCTGGCCACACTCTTCTTGATGCACCCCAGGATGCCATTGGCCTTCTTGGCCACAAGGGCACATTGCTGCCTCATGGTCATCCTGTTGTCCACCAGGACTCCCAGGTCCCTCTCTGCAGAGCTGCTTTCCAGCAGGTCTGCCCCTCACCTGTACTGGTGCATGGGGTTATTCCTCCCCAGGTGCAGGACCCTACACTTGCCTTGGTTGAACTTCATACAGTTTCTCTCTGCCCAACTCTCCAGCCTGTCCAGGTCATGCTGAATGGCAGCTCGGCCTTCTGGTGTGTCAGCCACCCCTCCCAGCTTCCTGTCATCAGCAAACTTGCTGATGGTGCCCTCCGTCCCTTCATCCAGGTCATTGATGAATACATTGAACAGGGCTGGACCCAGCACTGACCCCCGGGGAACATATCTGTAGTTCCTTCACAACTTAGACACACTTTGAGTTCTGAATGGATGGTTATTGTATGCTGTGACTCACTGTACTGTGTCTTAACACGCCAGAAGCCACTGTAGGATGTTATCATCAAACTTCACATAACACGTTTAGGATATGCAATAATATAACAATGTTCTAGTGGAAAAAGAATGAGATTGCTCACAGAGCAACATTCTGCTCTCCATGAAGTTTCCATTTTGGATGAATTTGCCAGCTGTGCAGGAGGTATTTGCTATCAGTTTTGCAAAGTGGCTTAACAATAAGGGCTAGACCCTCAGATCCCTTGCCTGGTTTGACACAGTCTCCTTAAAATTCAGTTGTCTCTCTGGGGTAGTACCTGTAGCACAAGCACCTTCCACTTTCGAAAGGAATAGGAAAGGAATGATTTTCTGTCTCCTTTGACAGTACTTCCCAATTTGCTCCACCTAACTATCTTCTTGCAACTGAGCAAATTTCTCCTGTCACCAGCAGATGCAACTGGACCTTGCAAAAGTCTACACCGCCATAAAGACCATTTAGATTCCAGGGCATGCATAAAGGCAGGGGGGAAAACTGTACCACCACAAAATTGTACACAACAGGTTTTGGTTTGGTTTGGTTTGGTTTTTTTTAACTAGGAAATGTCACACATGAAAAAATCCGCTGCAGCAGCAGCTTCTCAAAACTTAAAAGGAACTTTTAGTTAGTTTTTAATGATGATACAGGCCTTGCCATGAGAAATACTTCAGTAGGGTGAAAACTGGTGAAAACATCCAGGCAACTGGTACTTCCAAGCTTTTAGGTGTTTTGCAACCAAAGCTACTCCCCTATCCTTTCCTCCCACAGAAGAGAGAAGAAGATACTTAATGGAGTTCTTATTCTCATGGAAAAGCCACCAATAAATAAACAAATACTAACTAATACTTACAAAGCAATCACAGTTGGACAGAAGTAATTTAATTCCTTTCTTTAGTATAAATTAAGCCATTTCATTTTCTTCAGGATCACAGAAAAATATATTTATAGACTGTAAATCCCACCTAGGGAAGAAACTATCACAATACTGAAGTTCTCTTAGTTCCTGTAAGATTTAATTGCTGCATGAACAATGTGCCACCCCTCTGCCCCAAAGGATTCAAATATCATTTTATATTACGGGACTAAGGCAAAATAGGATTTCCGTAACTGAATTAATTTAGCAATGATTAACAGTTTGTCTCATCAAACAACAAACTTTGTTTGCTGGGGAAAAGGGCATGTAGAGGACAGAAAAAGACCTTTTTGAGGAGTTCTATCAGGCTTGCGAAATAGCAGGATTTGTTTTGTGTTACACTAAGCAACTGAATATTCGTGTTTGTAAGCAGCATGTTATTAAACATATCCATCAGAGGATGTTTTTCAGTTATAATTCCCTCCAAATTTACTGTTCTGCCTTCCTCTACAGAGATCAGATATTTCCAGTATTTCCTTTTTCAGGTATTAGTGACATAAAACGCTGTGCAAAGGAAAAAAAAAAGATACACAATGTATTTAGGGATGTTCGTCTTACCCCTCACACCCTGTTATGTCGACTCTTGAGATCTAAACTTAGCACTTTTATCTCTTTGATTTGCCTGTTTCAGGGAGACAGACTGTTGGTTTGGATGCAGTAAATACCACAATCCTGGTATTACACAATCCCGTAGGAATCAGTATATCAGGTACAACCTTCAACCTATGTTAGGAAGTTTACTTTTAGGGGTTATCTCACTCGTTCCAGCTTCTACTGTTTGCTTCTACCCAACCCACTTCCATTGTGATTCTCCTTCCACTTTGTTTCTGCCAAAAGCTAAAGCAATTATTTGCATAGCTACTCTCTGTCTAAATGAGAGCATTGAAAATGTTAGGGTGTAGGGAGAAAAAATACATAATTCTTGGTTTTCACCTTTTTTTTTCCCCAAGCAGTTAATAATTTTGGACAGATGGCAAAATGGACTATCTTATTCTGGACAACTATCATGAGCATCTGTTCCCAAACTATAATTCAATAATCCAGGATATGCATTTTAAACAGAGCTTTGTACAATTGTACTTCTATCATAAAAAGTAGATGAACTGCATTAGGAGAACAATTATTTATCTCTACATCCCAAAATTCAGTTTGCTTCAAACTAAATGTATTTTTGTCATTCTGGACACCATCCTGGAGGTATAACATGGTTTTTTTTGTCTTACAGTTTCATGGACAAGGGCCATCTCTTCTTCTCCTGGTAATGTGGCAAATTGTATATAATTACTGTTGAATTTCATGAGAGATAAAGTGGTAGACATGGTATCTCACAGGAGAAAATACAAAGAACTAACAGCTGGTTTCAAGAAATTGTCAATGTCATATGACAAATAAGCCAGGTAGAAAATCTTGGGGGATGTGAAACATGTCAAATACTTCACCAGACAGTCACAGCAGTTCATATTTCAGACAGCTTTCTCAAGCATTGCTTCAAACATCTGTATGTAGCACTTAAAATATTTTTACATAATCTAGGGAGCCACAGAGCAACTTTTGAGAAACAGTAACTAAATCACAACACACAAATCATAATGTGGTCTTACCTACACAGGCGAAGATTTCCACAAAGAGCAAAACATGTTGGAAAAGAAACTCCCAAATCAACAGCATTGTCATTCTTCCCCCTTTCCAATCTAACCGTGTGAATCACTAGATCAATCAAACAAGCAGAAAGACTGAAATTATTGATTTGTGAGAGTGTCTATCAGAAACAGATTTCAGGGCATAATGTGAAATGAAAGAAACTATGATCGCATGCCAAACAGAAGCAATTACCACAGAATCCTGACATACTTGGTCAAAGGAATAGATTATTTGAGGTAGAGAGGATGTGAGATTTTTTTGTGACATGCTGTAGAGTAGAATAAGGAGATTTGGAAAGCTAATATAGGTGACTCAGTTACTTCCAGTCTGGCTCTGCTGTTTCTTTATGCTTCAGCACAAGAAACATTTCCAAGGATATTTCATGAACAGTTCTTTAAAGGAAAGGCTAAAGATAGAGGCATTTAGTATACATACTGAAACAATTAATAAAATTTATATGAAAAATCCCGCAGTTTTATTAAAAGACTACAGCAAACTTTGAATCTTTACGGTTGTAAGCAAAGAGTATCTTCTATAGTTAAAACCCTACAGATGTAGTTGTTAAATAATGATTTCAAAAGAGCATGGATGATACTTCCGAGTAGTCAAGAATTCCATTGAATTTCCAGTTATATGACTACCCATCAAGATACTTTACTGTGACTGATACTTTATTAACCACATGGACCAAGACAGTGAATGTTAAAGATAAAAAAAACGTGAATCTAATATTGCCGTTGTCTTAAATGTATTTAGATAATGTTTCATATAGTCGTTGGGAACAGTTGAAAATAGCTTCTGTGGAAGACAGAGCAAGGTAATCTATGATGTATTTTTCATATTCTGTATCAAGAATGAAATTTAGGCCTTAAAATATGGGTTTATCACATGCTAAAACCTCCTGGGCTGACAGCAGTTTTCATCACATTGAATGCATAATGATCCCTTTTGTAATCTGGAAAAGAAGCTCACAATCATTTCAACATTCATATGTCAAAAGTATATAAAATGGAAAATGTATAAAGTAATACAGTGATCAGCAAAGACATAGTTGATGTGGTCAAGTACTTGTGTCTACTGTGTATAACTGTTGAGCTTTAAAATGTAGACTCAAGCTTAGAGCCATGACAAATACTTTAAACTTAGAGATCAGATAGCTTTTAATTGTCATGCATGTGCCTTTTAACCACTTAGAAATTGCCATAAGACAGGATCAGTGATCAGAAGGATTAACTCTATACTGCCTAAAATTGAATGAATAGCAAAATATCATTAAATTACCTTAATAATTGAGTGACTTACAACAGAAAGAATAACTCTTCAAATACACACTTCAGAAAGAAAAATTTAAAAAGGAACACGTTAAAGACAAATATAATTCAAAGGGTGTCTAAGCATGAGTTGTGATAAACTTTGAAAAACAAGAATTACCCTTAGAAATCATCAGAGAATTAGTATCATAATGAATTCAGCTTCATTTCCCACTATTAGCTACTAAAAAATAAACCATTATAACTTCAAGAGTTCAGTAATTTTTTTTTATGCACTACCCATATTACTAACGGTATTTTAGTGCATTATTAAAGCATGTCTACATTTTATTGTGCTTCTTTTCAGAAACATTAATGTCTGTGACTGAACAACTGAATGGGCAGAAATCCCATGTTTAGTATACATCATTCCTTTGTGTGTGTCATAGTGAGGCAGCTCTTCTCCCTACCAGGTACCCTGCCTGGTTTTAAACAGAACATTAGTTTATATAGATCCAGCGAGGGAAATAACTGAAGGATCAACAGACTAAGGATTTAGAAATGGCCTGTAGAAGTTATTAGATCAGACTGCAGTAGGAGCAGTTTAATATTATTTCTTGTCTCCTGTAAGGGAGAAAAAACAACCCCCCTGACACACATGTCTAACTATTACGGACCAAGACAAATACAGTTGTTCAAGTTAATTAGTCCCCTTGTGTTTGATGAAAATATAATATACTGTCCACACCCAAACTCATCAGCAAGTTGCCAGCTTGCCTTCTCAATGCTAAACCTACTGTTTCCTGCCTTAGAGAATTCTTCTCCCTTGCCTTGGAGAATGCAGCTCAAAATGCTGAGAAGTTTTGAGAACGAGCTTTCCAGCAAGTCTCTGCTGAAAAACAGGTATGAAGACAAACTCTAGGGTATGTCCTTTAAAGGAATGTGAATTTTTATTAAAGCTTTTTTAAATGCCCACAAATAATATGCTGTCCGCTATGAGTTGTCTCATCTGAAGAAATGAATTAATTTACTGAACTGATGCAGAATTGGGGCTCCAAATGGAGATCTAATCCCAGTTTTGTAAGTTCTTTCTATCAACAGTTTTCTGCCACTGACATAATAAATTTGTTTAATGCAATCCAAAAATTCTTAGAACCTTTATTTTCTTATTTTAATACTTTCTTTATTCTCCAAGAAAATATTACCAACTATTCATGGAAAACTGAGCTTAGTAAGAACAATTTTTTTCATGTTTGGGATGTGAGAGAAGCAGCTGCTTCTGTGCCACCTGAGGAAAAAGGGTCAAATTAGAAACACAGGCTGAGGCATTATAGACATGACTGTATTTTTTTAATGCATCTGTAATGCATTCAAGTTGTCTATATATTGAAAATGTGTTTTTACTTAACAAACCACTTTTTTTACCCTTGCATTGTTGCTTCACTGCATTTGCATTATAATTTTGAAAATATTTGTGAATACCTGTTATTATTATTATTTTCTTGAAGTCCTTATCCTTTTCCAAAATGATCACTAGCACCATTCTAATACGGTGACTGGTAGAATAGCCCTAGTCGATATACGAAGCAATTTTAGATTCTAAGTTCATAGGGATTCTTTGGTACTTGTTAAATATTCGACTCTAAGCTTACTATAGTACATTACTGCCCCCGTAACAAAATCTGCTCTACCATTCCTACAAACTTTTTACCTTCTTTTAGAGTGTTTAATGTTATTATGCTAATATTCTCATATAAAGACCACTTTCTTTCAAGTTTACTCATTTTATTCTTTGGACTTGAAGAATTTGTGTAGAAATATTTCAGGGCAAAGGAGAGAGAAAGACAGTACAATATAAACCATTAGGACTGGCTTATATTCTGCTCAAGGAGGTATGTTTGAATAAAACATATGGGTTATTTTGTCTCTCATGTATGCACTTCCCACTGGCAGAAACACAAGGTCCTGAACTTGAGATCCGAGCCACACTAACTAGCTTCACTAAAAGGCTTTTTTTTGCTTAGACATCCAACTCTTCTTACACTGGTGGTAACACTGGTCACACATTTTTCAGCCTGCTAGGAAACTCAGCAGCAGGCTATGAAAACACAAACACCTGAAGCACCTAAATACATATACCTCACGAGCCAATCTGCATTTTTGCAAAAGTCCAATTCAGTAGTTACCAAGATGAATGAATACACGATATCAAGGAGTTTTAATTCAATGGGAATTCAACACCTGAACACTGCAAGGGATCATATCCTATAGTTACAAGAAGTTAGTCTCCCCATTGCTTAAAACAGAATTTAGAGCTGTTAAATCACAAACACAAAACCATCCTGCTGTGTTTTTCTGATGTATGAGACATGCTCAGCAGCTCTGGCTGGGGTAGAGAGGATACAGTCCTGAAAATAATCATTACTACTGTCTTGTAGTGATGGTACTAAAAGCATACATGAAATATTGCCCACATGCACATTCTACTACAATATAATATCAAATAAAAATTATGGGATTTTGGAGGTTTATTCCTGCTTTTATTATCGTATATCTGTGAAAACAGTAGTTAAATTCTTCCAGTTACCAGAAGACTAAATATTTCATGAAGGGGTAAATACTAAACAATCTTCTTTCCCAGTAATGGGAAAGAATTATCTGCAGACAATGCTATTTCTTTTTGTTACTAACTCATGTCATAGTTACTTACAGCAAGTAGTTGTATCAGGTATCAAAGTGAGAAAACATTGGCAGGGATAGACTTGCCTTACTTCTATTTCTATGAACTTCTGAATTTGAAGATAATGGTCCTCCCTTTAGGCAGGTCCTCCCTGCCTAAATGCCTAAACTCACATGAATATACAGATTTTTTTTTTTTATTTCTTTTTGATGCTGTGTATTGATAATGTGACATATGTGACCCTTTATGAAGCTATGGTTTCAAGAATTAAAAATAGCTTCTCTCCTCTCCTCCTACGCGTATATACGGATACAAAGTGTGGCAACAAAAGGTCGGTGCTCCTAATGAGATGATTCCTCTCAGTAATCATAGAATCATTGAATAGTTTGGGTTGGAAAAGACCTTTAAATGTCATCTAGTCCAACCTCTGTGAATACTTAACATCATAAAATGTTACCACTAAGGCTGTAACTGAACAAAACTGAAGTAGAAAGTTTAAACCTTGTACTACATTGGTTAAGATGGGTTGCCAAATGATTTCATAAACTAACTAGAGAAGACAGGAAAGTGTAGAAGATAAAGCTGTGAGATCCTGCACCTTATGCCTAAAACCAGCTTTCAAAATATCTGATTTTCTGCATTAAATATTCCATTTTCTGGCCAAAGTAGTGATAAAGCAGTGTGGAATCATAAACGTTTGCTTCATTCCTTTGCACAGCCTTGGGTTTAATGATTTTGTACCCTCTCACATTCAGAAATGCAATGAGGACCTCAGTACAAAGATTGTTCTATTTTAACGAGTTATTTTAGTTACTAAAAATTTAGCTTTAAATGCAGTTTAAATGAATAATGAAGAATAAAGAAGGAAAGCATTCAAAAATCTTCTGAAATGGCTAGAAGACGTTTTCAGAGCAAAAAAATACCAGCTTGAACCACATTCAAAATGTTGATAGGATTTTTATTTAGCATTTTAAACATAACTTCGGTGAAGCATTGAGATATTTTTGTTTTTCTTTTGTTGTTTTTGTTTTTCAAGTACCTTGTACCAAATTCCTAAATTCAAACATCCAAGAGGACTAGATTCTGTTCTTGTGCTCACATTAATTAGCATTGTAATCCCTTAATAGTTCTACATAGTGGTCCTACTGGTCCAGTTTTCAGTAGTTTTTGCTACACTTTTGAAAGTCTCATGAGAAGAGAACTGTGAAGTAAAATGCGTCTTTGATATGCAAATATATTATCACTGCCCACAACACACTTCCTGGTGCATAACCACTGTAGTTCTCGGTGTAGTTTGTACACATGAACTTACTCCTTTGCCAAGACAGTATAGAAAATCCAGCAACTGTGTGAAACTAATGTGCAATAATAGAGTTTTAAATATTTGTGGAAAATTTTTTTGTGGTTTCCATGCTGGATAGAGGAGTATAAGTTATTTTTCTGATACTTTGAAATACAATCTCGCTTTAGTTTCCTCAGAGCATTAGAAGACTATTCGGAGTTGAGATCAGATGGTAGAGGAGCAAGAGTTCCACCTCATTGTTTCAGAAAAGGGATATGCTCGGGACATTTTTTAAAAGTTTTTTGTGGGTATTCTGGGAGTGAGGGAGGAAAAAGAGTAGTCATGACCAGAACACATCTGAGTATAGACACAGCAAAGAGCTTGTTATGGCAATAGGCTGACTTCTTTTGTGGGAACTGTCATTCGTCCTCCTAAGATCCAATGATTTTAAATAGCGGCAAATAAGTAATTTAAACATTTTTGTTAACTAATATTATATTCAAGAGACACATACGTCACTTGCTTGCCATTATCGTGAGTTCACATCAACAAATCCCAACTCATTTCCAGCAGGAAACCCAGAACTTTGTAAAGCATCAAGTGAACTGCAGGGTTAATTTCAGAACATCTGAGCTATTGGAAGTCAGTCACATTTCACCTTGTCTTTGAAATGCTCTGGAAGGGACCGAAACAGAAGATAGGTGTGACTGGAAATATCTTCATTAAATGATGATGTTTGATGTCACCCCAGTATCAGTAGGATTCAGGAAAGATCTAGCCCCAAGTATCTCAGCAATGCAGGTGTATCAGCTGCAACAGGAGTAGACATGCAGGCAGGACACGATGGCAACACTCCTGGGGTAAAAAGCATGCTGTCATGCATATATGGTGATGTTCCATTTTTCTTGCTCTGGCAAAAAATATGGATGATGAAATGCAACCATTTTGGCTGCAGCTTCAAATGGGTCCAAGATGACAGCCCTTGGTATTAGTGCAACTTGTACAAGTTAAGAGTTATGAAACCTGCAAGCAACAGCATAATAGCACAGTTCAATATTACCACAGGGTCTTTAAAAGGTGATAAATGTCAAGATTAAGCTACATACATTCTTCCATGACTCAGTATCTATCTTTAGGTCCAATTACCTTTCCCCCTAAGACTGCCCTTCTTCAGGAAGACCAGCAAAGGATTTGTTTTGCTTTGTCACTCTGTATATATACAGAACTGATGATATGATAATTCCTTTTCACCAGTTGCAGTGCAAAGTCAGACTTTAACAAAGAGGTACATATAGAGGAGGGGGGCATTACAGGCAGTTGATTAATTAGACTGGTAACTGGAGTCAAGTAATTAAGTGGGCATTAGAATCTCTTTACCATCCCTAATTAAACTGGGAAAACTGAAAAAACACGATGCATAAGGCAAAATGACTGTGATAAAACTGCTAAGACTCATTTTCAGGAATTAATATGTAGTCTTTTAGAATAAGTGGTGAACATTTCTTTCCCCTTCATTAAAATGTAATATGCTTTATTAAAGACCAACAAATATGATGCTTGCTCTATCCAACACAAACCTTGGTTATATGGAAAGGCCAATGCTGTACTAAAAAAGAATGTTATGTATACAACTTGTAATGAATAAAAATAAGGATTATAACATATTTGTATTTACACAGACTAGTTTGTTTGTAGAAGCACAGAATACAAGGGAAGAAAGCTTTTAAAAGACCTCTTGAGTGAATATTCAGAAATAACTAAGATCAGTATGAGAATATAGCTATTTTGATTATGACCACAAAACTCCAAAACAATACACAAAATGTCACAAAAAGTCCTCGAATCATAGAATGGTTTAGGTTGGAAGGGACTTTAAAGATCATCTAGTTCCAACCCCTCTGCCATGGGCAAGGACACTTTCCACAAAGTCCTCTTAAAGTAGCTTACTCAAGTCCATATACCACTTGTAATTCTGTCTCGAAAAACAGACTTGAGAAGAGAGTAAAAATGTACAAGTATTCTGCCACTGTCCAACTGATGTTCTTACTCTTTTGGCTATTCATTATTTCTTATATAGCCATGTTAATATCTGACAGAAATTAAAGATGCCTAATTCTAATTATGAAATAAAGGATTGAAAAACACTACCTTCAGACTTATAAAGCTCTGACCCACTCATTCATTTTTAGACACTCTAATATATTTCTTATTTTAAACTATACATTTTCATTCAAGCTTTTAGAATCTCAGTGACTATTCTTGATTACAAGGACTTCTGTTTGGTTATACCATATGACTGATATCATATGGATCCATCTACAACACGTAACAGTTTTTATTTTTTATTAAATACCAGCAAAGGCTGTTGGTGGGGGTTTTTTTTAGTATTTTACAGTCACCCTCATAACCCATAACTGCTCCCTCTAAAATTAGAACACACTGGCTTGCGGATGTATGTCTCAATCACAACAGATTGCCTTATTTTCAAGTGACATTGAGGGAGAGAAAATGCTAAAAAATCCAGCTCTTTCAGTGTAAGAGCCTTACTCTCTCTCTGTAGTCTTAATGACTGTTGTATTCTCCTGTGAGGTTATTCTGAGAAATTTCAAAATGTGAATGATTGTGTCTAATGATTTCCAATAACTGAATAATGAGAAAATCACACATTTTAACAGCTTTGCTGATTAATATGTTGGTGTTCTAATTTATTAGTTAGTATTGCATATAAACAGGCTGTATATATTCAGCTGACATCAAGATTTTTCAATATTTCAGCTCATTCCATCGTGAATTAGATGATGCAGATGGGTAAGATGAGTCCCTTTCCAAGGATTCTCATGCTCCATCTCTCGTGAAGCCTATCACATACCCTATATAATAGGGTGCTTTTAACAGTGTTTTAAATTACAGCAAACTTTGAACCTTATGAAGATTGGATTGCAGTAATTAGCTGGCCAATGATAGGCAAAATTAATTCCACCCCTGTGGACAAGGGAGGTAAGCTATAATAATTGCTGAAGGAATAAAGCCAAGGAAGCAGCAATTCTGAAAAGATTTATACATAACAGTGGACAAGCAACTCTCAGTACTATGCTACGGTGAGGCTGGCTAGCGTGTTCTCCAGCTAAATAAACAGAGCAAGTTTTACTTCTGCATACTACTGTGATTAAGCATGTACCGGCAAGACATCAGTTCTGGTATTCATGCTTTAAAAAGAAAAGTTGAAAAATTGCAAAGGGTGTAGAAATGGGTTACAGAAATGATTTGTGGGTCGGGAAAAGCCTTATAGCAGAAACCTTAAAGGGCTTAATATACTAATCTTGCAAAGCAAACAGAAGATTGAGAGATGTAATAAATTGCAGTATCTTCAACGACGGAAAATATCAGATGCTTAATGATACATTCTCAACAAGAACTAATGGCTAGATATCAGAACCATATACATCCATATCAGAAAAAAATTTGGATCTTTTTCAGAAACTAGGATCATTAACCTCTGGAAGATCCCAGCAAAAGCAGCAATTAGTTGTTTCTTTCTAGACTTCAGTTCTCCGGCTACAGTGGTTGTATTCTGAAAGAATTTTTAGTTTTCTAATACACTTAATTAAAAAAATCCAACTTTCTCCCAGCCTTTAATTCTGGCTTTTTTTCTCTGAGTTTTTTCTTTCCCTTTGTGAATTTTTTACACTTCTGTTTTACATTAATTACTAGCCCCTTCTTTCTTATTCCCATTCATTCCTTTTGTATTCTTAATTGGTCAATTCAGAATACATATCTGGTCAAACTCATCCTCTTTTTGACTGCTACATTGAAAGCCCTAACATATATTTCTTTCCACCCCACCCTCTATTCACAGTGGTGAATAATTACTTTCTCTGATTGCCAATCAAGGAAGGCCATTCAAATATCCCTCTTAAAAATGTTCCTTGGAAACTTGAAATGTTTCACCCTTCACCCTATTTCCATACATTGCAACACATTCACATTTTCACATGATCAGCAGTGAAGTCTTATCAGATGACCTCCTAATTTCATCAGCTGGGAGTAGAAAATGTGACCTAGTACAGGAAAAGTCCCTATGAAAGGCCATATCTTTTCTTGTGCTAACTTAAGTCATATATGAGAGCAGTGACTTTAAATAAGAGTTGCCTATCATAACAAAATCTCATTCTACCTCCACCCAACTCTTGTTACAGTTTCCCCTTCTGACAGAATGCCTCCTGCTTTTTTTATCCCCACACCATGAAGCAGCTCTCACAAGATTCACCGCTGTCAACATAAGGTCTGTTTTCTGTTCCCTAAGGTTTCCTATTCCCTAGTTTTTGTATTTTATTAAGCTGTTTCCCTGTTGCCTTGCTTAACCCATGTACATTTACCTTGACAAAGCACGCCAACGCAAGAGATTTTCACCTGTTTCCTGGAAGTTTCCATTCCTCTGAGCTTCCCAAAACACGGACCTTTCCTACCATCCATTCCCACACAACGAGGCACCTAGTAATTGCTTTAGCAAAGAGCAGGGACTGTGGCAATTAGTGTTCACAGGAGTTAATGAATTCACTCCTTTCAGACAGCATTCCCGACTTACTCGCTATTCGTCCTTCCTCACTGGTGGAAATTATTCTCTGACTTTCATGTGAGGAACTTGTCCTAGCAGCTGGAAAAAGCAGAGCAAACTTGGGTCAGGTGAGATGTCTCAGTGGGAAGAAGTATGGGGACCAGTTCTCCTTGCAATGGCCTAAAGCAGCAGCTGGCTGAGGCTGTGCCAGAGGGTTTGATATACCTAACTCTGAGAAGGATGGCTGATATAAAAACTTGGTTAAAATAATGTTTTAATATTTGGCTTGGCAAATGGATGTGTTTCCACCAACAGGGGTCCAGCTTCCTCAGGTCTCTGAGGCATTGCAAGTGATTACATCTAGTTTGTGATTTTAACTCCACATTGAACTATGGTTTATTGCAGAAGCATATCACTGACCAGATGGGAAGTGAGACTTACCACAGAAGAAACACATCAGACATACCCAGGGAGACTGTGGATCCCAGTACTTGATCCAGTTCATTTTCCAGCACTGCTGCAGATTTCTATGACCATCCTTATCTTTCTGACGACTATTTAGAGGAAATAAGTGGATATTTTTTTTCATTCATGTCTGTAGTGGGTCTCTGTGAGTGTTGTAAACTGTTCCTGTGAGAGAAGGAGAAAGGGAAAGGCATGATACATATGCAAATATATATACTTCCACATTTCAGACCCTGATTTTTTGGTAAAGCATGAGGACGAGGATTATTATAGCTGGCAGATGATATACCCCCGCTATGTTTCTTTTGCAGTGCAGATACTGCTGTCACACAACGGTTGTGGTCAGTATGTGCTATCTCCAGTGCTTTCAAAGTAACCGCTAATGCATTTATGTCAACCCAAAAGCTCTCTTCTGTGATCTTGAATTGCCAGTCTTTCACATGCATTTAGGAGCTGTAGAAAACATGGAGTTATATTTTGAAATTTTAAAACAACTTCTAAGTACTTTTAATTAATCAGTTAGTTTTCTAATATATTCACTGTAGTTATCCCCACACTATTTGACCTGCATCTTTGTTTGCTATAATAACATTATCATATATGTCATTTTACTCCTGTTGCAGCATAAAATACTGACTGAGTTTCTGCACGGAACTTCTCCAGCTCCCGCTATAGTAGGAAGCATTGTTATTTACTACCACTGAACTTAATTACCGTAGCATGTGTAGAGGTCCTCAGTTATCTTGTGTTCTAATCTTTCCCTGGACTGCTGTACAGTAATACAGTACTCAACACATCTAATGGGTGTAATCCATCAGAGTACATATAATGGAAAACTAAATAAAGTATACTCCAGAAACTATTCTTTTAAAAACAGTTCCTTTCACAGACCAGCAAATTCCAAGAAGAAGACATGAAAGTTGAGTTTACTTTGACATTTCCCCTGGAAAGGGCCACTGCTGAATAATACACCAGAGGACCATATCTACATTTACAGAAAACGCCAGAGGTTTAGGAAAAATTAAGGAAATGGTGTTTTGGCTGGATATTAGTAAGTGAAGTGGAAAAAAGAATGGAAGAAGTAAAGGTTGCTCATTGAAGGCAATATAACAAAACAGTATTTTTAATATATTATTACAACAAAACCACTTCTCTTAGTACTTGTGTACACAACGCTTTTCAAATACTTCATTTAGTACCGCTAGTTAAATGGTTACGCTGATACATCTGCTGTAGAATTTTAAGCTCTGCATCCTTCTTTTATTTTCCATAATTAAAAAGCTACCAAAAACATCTCTGGAAAGCACATGCTCATAAGACATTAGAACTTGAAACTGACTGTACAAGGAGGTATGAAACATTGGATAAAATGGTCTGTATCTATTTCAGCTGTGAAAATGTTCAGCTATATTTTATCCCTTATGTCCAGTATCCTCATATTGGTTTTGATTTGCCCTTTCAATACAAGAGAACTAAGCAACATTTAAAGAGGGTCAGCAATGTTATAATTTATCAAAAGCAAAGAGTTATAATCTCAAACGCTTCATGAACAACATTGCTTTTATTACATTATTTAATAGAGTGATGTGTATTTGAAATCCCATGGTGGATGTTACTGAAAATGTCAGGCTAAATAATATATTACTGCCTTCTGGCCTTAGATGCTATAAATGGTGCATTGAGTTGTGTTTAATACCAATGAAGAATCAGCAATTATTTCAATATTTTAAATAATTTACAGAGCCTTCTAGCAACACAGATTAAATGTTGAATACAACAGTGATTAAAAAAAAAAGTTAAAAACTCTCCGGATTTGAGAGGTTTAGTATCTTTTCTTTCTAAAAAAGAGGAAGCTTCTTCTATAATGTATGTGTTATAAGACATACCTACGCTATGCTCAGAACAAAATCTTGCACAGTGGAAAACAGCAATATCTCCCGAGAATGCTCAGGTAAAGAAACAACATCTAGAGAGAATATATTAGCTACTAGCTAGTAATAGCCAAGATTTCTGCTACTGTATCCAGACGAAAAGAAATGTAATGGCTCTTTGGCTCACAAAAGAAAAATGTAGTAATTCTTTTTATACATTTATATATACTTACATATTTAGAAAAAACCATTTTGTTGTATGTTTGTAATGTAATTGTGGGGGGAAATAACTGTTTTGAAAGTGACATTTTGGCAGAGAGAAATTGCTACCCACCTATATGATTTTATTATATCCTTTTGAAAAAGGTGAATGCAAGTATTCCCTCTCCTTTACCTGCTCTTGCATATTGGTTAAGATTGATCCTTCCCTGTTTGTTAAAATAGTTTTGGTCCACTGTGTTTTTTAAGAATAACCAGGTTTTAATCAGCTACTTGAGGAACAAGTGGTAATGGTCAAAGTGGTAAAAAAGATAACGATTCAGTTCTAAACTTAAGGTCAGAGGATGAAGTGCAGGGCTAACCAAAAATTTCACGTCAATAAAAGCAGAAAAGGCAACAGACCTCTTTTATCTTCTTTGAATGTTGTCTGGGCATCTTTTGTCAAAGATTATCCTGGTCCCCTGACTTACCTAGGACTCCTAATCTCTTATTAAACAACTGCTAGGACTGGACCCTCGGTTGATATGAACTGATTTAATAACTTAGATGATTTACATGGAACAAGAATCTGGTCCTCTACAGTTTGAATTATCACGAAGACTAATCAACCCTTTCAAAAGAGAGAAGAAAAACTGCAGTGATGTTGAACTTAAATATACAAACCAATTTTGTGTGGCTTCTATTTCACATTGGTTCCAGGCAGTATTTTTCACCTTTACCTTCCTCTAGATAGCTACTGTAGGTAAACAAAAACACAGTAGAATGTTAATGCTAACACTTCTCTGGCAAGAGACAGGCTTTTAAGGGGACAATGTATGAGTGAGGCTGCAGGGATTATCCCAAAGTTTGGAATCTTCAGCATGTTTATTACTAACATACTCTCTTGATCAATACTCATCAGTTTTCCTCATCTCACTTGAAAGGGAAACACATGCTTAAAATTTGTTATTTTTTCACATGTATCTTCATAAGCATACCACATATACAGCTCCAACTTTATATTGTTCATCTCTGGAACACAACTCTGGACACTCCCTCCAGTCAGTCCCTCCTCTATTACCTGCCCAAATAGGAAAAAATGCATCAGGAAACAGAATTGCATTTTCCCCTATGTCTTGACAAATAAAAGGATGGTATCTGCCTGATTCTCATCAGATTTCTCTGCATGCCTTTGTAACAAGATCTGTTGGTATTTTCAGCTTTGCCCAATTCTGGCTATAAAAAATATCTCTCTGAAACATTAATCATTGGTTTTCACCTTTTCAGATGGTGTTTGCCAACATATGGAATGTCATCTGGTGGCACAAGAGTGGAAATACAGTTCAGAACAAATTCCTGCTCGGAGCAAAGCTGAACTAATGACAAGAGTATCAAATCTCAGCAGCCTTATGAGCCATTGTTGACTGACCCAGCAGATGAGATGCTGAGTTTATAACAATTTTTTAAAAATGAAAATGAAATTAAATAAATTTAAAATCAAAAGATACAACTTTTCTCAGTTTATGTTGGAAAGAAGCATACTTCTAAACAGAGTAAATAACCTTTATTTTTTTTTTCTCTTCCCCTCTAAAATTAATTTGGTAAATTTTTAGCTTTGAATTTCACTCATCTCAGCTCCTTCCTGTCCTAAATTATTTTTTATTTCTGTGTTTATCTGTTTGGTTTTTTTAATCTTCCTCTTCATTCCCTTAAAAACTTTCCTTCACATGCTTTCATTTTTAACCTTTAGTTTTTGTCCAAATTAGTGTCTCCCCCTTGCTATTGTTCTTGGTTATCTTTATCTGTGCTAATTCTTTCTTACTGCCTCTTCTCTGTTCCTAGTTGATGTCTGGTTTGTATCCTAATGTACTTATTGATCACTTTCTTTATCTTTCCCAAAGACTGAAGTGAATACCAGGAACTGACACTTACTAAATAATTTGTCTATTGTCACTCCTCTCATACTTCCCAAGTGTTGCTCTCTGCTCCTTTCTGCTTTCAACTAATGGTTAGCCCTTAATGTCACGCCCTTTATTAGGTATACAGAAAATCCAGTTCTGTCTCTCTTCATCTCCTAGGACTAACAGGTGATTAGAAGTATTGGCAGCACCATCTTTATAAATTAGGTGAGGGCTTTTTGTGAGCCGTGACTTCTGTGCAGAAAATGGAAAGAAAATCCACCCAAACTATGGCTGCACTGAGGTTTTGGTAAACTGAAATTTCTGACGTTCATCTGTCATTACCCTGGTCCAGGTATTTTTTGTTCCTTAATGCAACCTTTATCTGAAGTAGAATATCATTAAGGAAATATAGCATCTGTACTGTCACCATTGTTACAGCTAAAATGTATCAGTTTTTTCTATGTCAAAATCCAAATCTGTAAATGCAAATTTTGCTGACTTTCTGTTAAAAGTACATCAATGTTGAACAAAAATTAAGCATCATGAGTTTACGAGTTCTCATTCTTTTGCTCTTTTTTCAAGTCAGTTGCTTGAGATAAAATGAAAGCTTTACATCTGAGAGAATGTTAATGCTCAACTTTCTAGAATATTTATTAAAGCAGTAGAATGTGGGTATAGCCAGAAGATAACACCTGATAGGATCATCACAAAAACAGAGTAAAAATCATACATGCAGTATTCTCTGAATATGACATGTTTTGATTTTAAACTTTTTCAACTACCAACTGACATTTTACCAGTGTCTCAATTTGAAAGTACTGGATGCTGATGAGTCAAATAATTGTTTTTGGTTCACAGGGCTTATCCATTGTGAGGAATTATTCATATGCTGTCATTTAGTTTGTGAAGTATGACATACCTCCATGTGGCATGCATTAAAAATAATATAGCTTAGATGATATAGATTTGTCTTTCTCATTTGACAGAATTTTTAAAAGGTTGAATTTATGTCAGTTGTACTGAGTAGCTTATGAGGGCTCCCTTCTGTAGAATCACCTACAGCGTTTCAAACTCCTCTGATTGAAATACTTCAGATTGCTCACTTCTGACTGAAAAAACGGAGCAACGCAGGCCTTGAATTTGGTACCATATTTATCTGAGGTACTACTTGGACTACTTGGTAAGATTTTTGAGGAAGACCTGGCATAGCATGAAGCAGTCTGTTCTGCAGGGGCCAGTTCTGTAGGGAAACTCCTGAGTCTGTAGCTTCATCTCTCTGTACCAGCCAAGGACGCCTGTCCTGGACCAGGACACCTGAGAACAGTAAAATCACTATTTTCAGACTGTGATTTCTCAGGCGAAGGTAAATCCAGCCTGGCTATCCCACTGCACTGCTTTGGGAGGGCTCCATGCAAGGACCAAAAAAAAATTTCTAAGGAAATCTCAAAGTATAGATATAACAGCGGTTAAGGACTGAGGTCCAATGAACTGCAGATCCCAACTTTTTCCAACATTCCTCACTCGCAGAAGTGTATATCCTTATTTGCCCTTCCTGTCCACCCACTATGAGAATCCCTCACATTTCATTTGTAACCAAAAGCAATTTTGTGGAAATCCAAGGAAAGGTAGGGGGACACCATACCAAAATGGGGAGTGGGGTGCAGGGGTGGAACACATTTTGGGTCTGTTCAACGGCCAAAGAAAATAAACAAATGCATTTAACCAAAGCACCTAGCTCTAATTATGTAGACAACAACAGAGTTCTGGAGTAGAAATCTTGACAGAGTAACTATCTGAGACTTGTGCCAAATTATTCTTAAAGACAGAAAATTATGAGGAAATGAGAGCTTGATGACTGCCAAAACTGTTCGAATAACTTCAAAATTGCTTTATCTATTAAAGTACTTTCTCCACTACAAGAAATCCTTCAAATTAAGCTCTATGTTGAATTATGTAGCGGTATATAAATAAATACAGTATAATACTTGTTAAAGATAACATTCACATCATAGTAAAGCAAAAACATAGTAAAGCAAAAACCCTGCCCAAACTGACAAATTCAGAATTCAGCCAGGAGACAAACAAAAATAATACAAAAAAAAAATTGTGATAGGATGGTCCAAAAAAAGTCTATTTGTAGAAAGTGTAATTGAAATAAAAGCTGCTTTAAAAGTCAAAATAGTTATGCTTAGTGGTTTCCCTTGAATGGAAATATCCATGCACATTATTAATTTCGCCATTGCACATATGTTTTTGGCTTAAAATCAAAAACTTATTCAGTTTAAATTTTACTGTGATGGTCTGGAATATAAACAGACCACTACCTAACTCTCCACTTTATTAAACAACAACTTATCATTTGAATATGCAAACTTCTGCAGAAATAAATAAAAAAACCAAACAAACACAAAAACAAAAAAACCCAAACAAAAACCAATGCAATAAAGTAAAGAGAAAAAGATAATTTTGCAGTTTTAGAATCATAGAATCATAGAATGGTTAGAGTTGGAAGGGACATTAAAGATCATCAAGTTCCAACGCCCCTGCCATGGGCAGGGACACCTCTCACTAGAGCAGGTTGCTCAAAGCCCCATCCAGCCTGGCCTTAAACACTTCCAGGGATGGGGCATCCACAACTTCCCTGGGCAACCTGTCCTAGTGCCTCACCACCCTCACCGTAAAGAACTTCTTCCTAATATCTAATCTAAATCTCCCCTCTTCCAATTTAAAACCATTACCCCTTGTCCTATCACTAGACTTCCTGACAAAGAGTCCCTCTCCAGCTCTCCTGTAGGCTCCCTTCAGATACTGAAAGGCTGCTATCAGGTCTCCCCGGAGCCTTCTCTTCTCCAGGCTGAACAGCCCCAGCTCTCTCAGCCTGTCCTCATAGGAGAGGTGCTCCATCCCTCTAATCATCTTAGTGGCCCTTCGCTGGACCTGTTCCAACAGTTCCATGTCCTTTCTATGTTGAGGACTCCAGAGCTGGACACAGTACTCCAGGTGGGGTCTCACAAGCGCAGAGTAGAGGGGGAGAATCACCTCCCGTGCCCTGCTGGCCACGCTTCTTTTGATGCAACCCAGGATACGGTTGGCTTTCTGGGCTGCCAGCGCGCACTGCCGGCTCATGTTGAGCTTCTCATCCATGAGCACTCCCAAGTCCTTCTCCTCAGGGCTGCTCTCCAGCCATTCTCTGCCCAGCCTGTATTTATGCCTGGGATTGCCACGTCCCAGGTGTAGGACTCTGCACTTGGCTTGGTTGAACTTCATGCCATTTGCATTAGCCCACCTCTCAAGCCTGTCCAGGTCCCTCTGGATGGCATCCCTTCCCTCCAGTGCGTCAACCGTGCCACCGAGCTTGGTGTCATCGGCAAACTTGCTGAGGGTGCACTGGATCCCACTGTCCATGTCTCCAACAAAGATGTTAAATAGCACTGGTCCCAGTACTGACCCTTGCGGGACACCACTCGTCACTGGCCGCCACGTGGACATTGACCCATTAACCACAACCCTTTGAGTGCGGCCATCCAGCCAGTTCCTTATCCACCGATGGTCCATTCATCAAAGCCGTGACTCTCCAATTTGGAGACCAGGATGTCATGCGGGACAGTGTCAAATGCTTTGCTTAAGTCCAGGCAGATGACGTCCGTTGCTCAAACAGTACTCTAACTTCAACAGTACTCTAAAGTCTATGTGATTCTGCAAGGTAGAACACTTGCTTTATTATTTCAATTTACTTTATTTTAGATACCTATGCTTGATTTTTTTTTCTGTGAGACCATGTTCAAACTATCCAACTCTGGGCAACCTATGCTGGTGCTCAGTCACCCTCACAGTGAAGAGTAATTCCTGAGGTCGGTACGGAAATTCATGTGAAGAGCCCAGAACTGGACACGGTACTCCAAGGGTAGCCTCACCACTGCAGGGGGGAGGATCACCTCCATTGACTTGCTTCTGATGCAGACCAGGATACCATCAGTCTTCTTTGTGGCAAGGGCATACCATAGGCTCACGTTCAGCCTGGTGTACGCCAGAACGATCCTGGTTCCTGGATGAATAGTTCCCTGGTTCCTCCTTCCTGTCATTTTTGGAGATGGGAGTGACATTTGCTTTAATCCTGTCCTTGGGCAGCTCTCCTAGTCACCATGATCATTCAAAGATTATTGAGAGTGGCCTTGTGATATACCATCAATCAGTTCCCTCAGTACTCAGGGGTGCAACACAGCAGGGCACATGGACTTATTTATGTACATCCAATTTACTTAATTGTTCCCTGACTTGATCCTCTTCCACCAATGGTCTACCTTGCTCCAGCCTTTCTCCCCTTCCTTACTTTTGGACCTGAGATGCCTGAAGTCTGGTCTTTCCCGTAAAGACTGAGGCAGAGGTGGCATTGAGTACTTCAGCCTTTTCCATGTCCTGTGTCACCAGGTCTCCTGCCTCATTCAGCAGCATGCGCATATTTTCCATGGCCTTACTTTTGCCATCTATTTACAGAAGCCCTTCTTATTGCCTTCACTTCCTTCATTCTATTCAATTCAAGTTGTGTTTTGGCTTCCCTAGCTGTGCCTCTGTATGTTCAGACAATGTTTCTGTGTTCCTTCCAGGTTACCCACCCACTGTATGCTTCCTTTCTGAGTTTTTCCAGGAGCTCCTTGTTCATTCATGCAGTCCTCCTGGCAATTTTACCCGACATCTAACCTGTGGAATAGAGCTTTCTTGAGCTTGGAGGAGGTGATCCTTGAATATTAACCAGCTTTCTTAGGCCAGGCTTCTGCCTATGGCTTTATCCTGTGGGATTCCACCAAACAGCTTTTTCAGGAGGCCAAAGTTTACTTTCCTGAAGTGCAGGGTTGTAAGCTTGCTTTTCAATCTCCTTTCTGACCTCAGGATTCCGAACTCCGCCATCTCATAGTCACTGCAGCCAAGGCTGACTTTTACCTCCACATCTCCAATGAGCCCCTCCTTGTTGGTAAGTATGAGGTGCAGCAGAGCACTTCTCCTCATAAATTCTGTTATCACTTGGGTCAGGAAGTTGTCACTGATGCACTTCAGGAACCTCCTGGATTGCTTAGTCCATGCTGTATTGTCACTTCAGTGGATATTGCAGTGGTTGAGTTTCCCCATGAGGACAAGGGCCTGTGAACATGAGACTACTTCTAGCTGTCTGTGGTAGGTCTCGTCCCCTTGTTTTTGCTGGTCAGGAAAAGGTCTGCTGGCCTACAGCAGACACACACTATGATGTCACCCACACAGGTCTGCTCTTTAATCCTTACCACAGTATTTCAGTTGGCTCATCATAGCTCTCAGGTCATCGTATTTCATAATCTTACAGAATTTATCCAGCAGCTGAGAATTTGATAAACAGGAATGTAACAGGTTTAATAAATCTTTCACCCAGATTTAGATTGAGTTTTGTTTGTTTGTTTGTTTGTTTGAACACTGTGGTTCATGCCCTTTCTAGTGAATGCTGACTGATGTATAGTTGTATTGTAAAGCTAAACCAACAACTGGCAAATGTGCATTTTAAGTTTGAATATGAAAATTTTTTTTAATAAAACCTTGGTGTTCTTTTTGGGAAGAGATATTCAAAACCCCCAAACACAGGGTATGCAATTCAAGTTTAAGTCAGCAGAAAAAATAACAACACAAACATCTGTAGGTTGAAATTTTTACTGAGCTGTTGTCTTGAGACTACAGTTTGAAATGTATCTCTTACCTATATCCCAAATCTCAACTATTCCGTGTTGTTCTATGTAAGTTTAAAAAGTAGTGCAGTGAATAACTTAAGAAAGACGAAAAAACAAGTATTCTTGTGTTCAATTACTTACTAGAGCAGGCAATAATGTTACTGTGGAATAATACTGAAACTTGGAGAAGAATTTGGCCAAATGTAATGCCAAATGTAATTTCTAAGTTACAGGATCCTGAGGAATTTCCATTAAAACTTCAAAACCAATAAATAAACCAAATCAAGGAAATACACTGCAGAAAATCAGAAATCAGAAAGAGAGAAACAAAAAATATTAATGGAAACAGCATACTAGCTATCTAGAGTAATTTTTTGACAGATTAAAAAGTACTAGGTTAGATTGGAATACATTCTTTGACATGCCTAAAGGACACAAGCTGTATTAATGCTCAAGATCATCTCCTTTTGGGAAACAAATCTATCCTAACTTAAGGAAAATCTGGGGGGAAGAAAGCTTTAATTCTTTGGTCAGTAATAAAGATTTTGCTAAGAGATGCTGGAAAGAGAAGTGATTTGCAGCTACAAGAAAGACAAACCATTTTGTTGTACAATTTCTCCTAAGAGGCTGCAATTTTCAAGCTTGGAAGTAACAATTTTAAGTATTGATGTGCTTTATTTATTGTGTAAATATATGGTCTGATAAAAAAACAAACAAAAAAAAGAACAGATTCACTTGGAAGTATTAATTTTGTGTTTTCCACTTTTGCTCTGCAACCACAATGTCTATTAACACTGTTTTTAAAATGAAAGCTTACATTATTACTTAAGTAAGTGTCTTGGGGATTTGGAATTTTAGAAAAACTCATTAAACCTTGTGGGACTTGCAATAGAAGTATGATGCGAAGCTCAAGGATGTATGGGTAAAGCCAGCACAAAATTTTGAACAATTCAGTCCTGAGTTCTAGTCTGAGAAGTCTTTATGATGACCTTATACAGTAAAACTAAACTAACAAGTCACAGGCTTTGAATCAAACAATTCACAAGCAGAATGTTTATATGAAACCTATCCAGTCTGTTGAGAATACATAAACATAAAATATCTTTATAATAAGAACATGAACAACTTTGTAGTATCCTATGGTCTAGGATAGGAAACCCCAAGGGACCAAAGAGAATAGAAAAGAAAAAGAAAAAAATAGTCTTTGTAGTAAAATAAGAGGACTCACTTCAACAGCCCCAATGTTTAATAGCTATTGATTTAGCAGGTGTTTGAATGTTAGATGTTTTGGCTACGCATAAATTTCCTGTCATAACAAGATACTGGCAAACAATGCTCAGAAAAATGAAAACGTTGAAACAGCCATAGGAACACTATAAAAAAGAAGATAACTAGCAAAGATGGTAAGTGTCAGTTTAAATAAAAGAAGCACACAGAATAAGATAAAACAGTACTAGTCTCATCTTCAATATTTTTTAACAGTAAGAAAAAACATATGCTGGAAGCAAATTTATGTTGTGGGGTTACTGTTTCCCTTTTAAATCACAGAATCACAGAATCACTGAATGTTAAGGGTTGGAAGGGACCTGTAGAGATCATCTGGTCCAACCCCCCTGCCAGAGCAGCTCCACCTACAGCAGGTTGCACAGGATGGCGTCCAGGCGGGTTTGGAATGTCTCCAGCGTTGGAGACTCCACCACCTCTCTGGGCAGCCTGTTCCAGTGCTCTGCCACCCTCAAAGGAAAGAAGTTCCTCCTCGTGTTCAGGTGGAACTTCCTATATTCGATTTTATACCAATTGCCCCTTGTCCCATCACTGGGCACCACTGAAAAAAGACTAGCCCCCTCCTCCTGGCACCCTCCCCTTAAATATTTGTAAACATTGATGAGATCCCCCCTCACTCTTCTCTTCTCCACACTAAAAAGACCTAAATCCCTCAGCGTTTCCTCATAAGAAAGATGTTCCATCCAGCGTCCTAATCATCTTCGTATCCCTTCGCTGCACCCTCTCCAGCAGTTGCCTGTCCTTCTCAAACTGGAGAGCCCAGAACTGGACACAGTACTCCAGATGTGGCCTCACCAGGGCAGAGTAAAGGGGGAGGATGACCTCCCTCCACCTGCTTGCCGCACACTTCTTGATGCACCCCAGGATGCCATTGGCCTTCTTGGCCACAAGGGCACATTGCTGCCTCATGGTCATCCTGTTGTCCACCAGGACTCCCAGGTCCCTCTCTGCAGAGCTGCTTTCCAGCAGGTCAGCCCCCAACCTGTACCGGTGCATGGGGTTATTCCTCCCCAGGTGCAGGACCCTACACTTGCCTTGGTTGAACTTCTCTCTGCCCAACTCTCCAGCCTGTCCAGGTCATGCTGAATGGCAGCTCGGCCTTCTGGTGTGTCAGCCACCCCTCCCAGCTTCCTGTCATCAGCAAACTTGCTGATGGTGCACTCCATCCCTTCATCCAAGTCATTGATGAATACATTGAACAGGACTGGACCCAGCACTGACCCCTGAGGAACTCCACTAGTCACAGGCCTCCAACTAGACTCTGCCCCACTGATCACAACCCTTTGAGACCTACCTGATAACCAGTTTGCGATCCACCCCACTGTCCTTTCATCTAACCCACACCTCCTAAGCCGGCCTACGAGGATGCTGTGGGAGATGGTGCCAAAAGCCTTGCTGAAGTCAAGGTAGACAACATCCACTGCTCTCCCCTCATCTATCCATTCAGTCATGCCATTGCAGAAGGCTATCAGACTAATCATACACGACTTCCCCTTGGTGAATCCATGTTGATTACTTCTGATAACCCTCATTTCCTCCAGATGCTTGGAGATGACGCCCAGAACAAGCTGTGCCATCATCTTACCAGGGATGGAGGTAAGACTGACTGGTCTGTAGTTTCCTGGATCCTCCTTCTTGCCCTTTTTGAAGACTGGAGTGACAAATGAAATTTGTTAACTTGTAAGATGGATTACAAGGGCATCTTAACTTGCATTAAATCTGGCAAGTGCAATACCAACATGAGCAATGATATCTGCTTAACTGAAATATTGTTTCCCCTTAATTCCTTACATTCTAGGAAATGAATGTTCCTAAACTGGGTCTTCCTGAATAGGAAATCCTTTAAAATATCTACTGAGGGCACTGAAGGATAAAAAACATGTTTTCCATGTCCATGTGAGGAAGTTTCTATCTGTTTTTTTTAGTTAGCTGAACTCAAAAGAATACAGTAATACATTCTTAAATGGCATTCATTCAGAAGTGCCATCACATCTGGAAAGATCTTTCTGTTAAGACAAAGTCAGAGCTATGCTGGAGTTTTAAAATTGGCTTTTTCATGAAAATGTAAACATTCACACAATGAGAAAAAAACACTTTATAATTAAATGAACAAATTGTAGGATCAGTGGAAAAGATCATTAGAAATGAAATTAATAATCGTTTTTCGTTTTGTTTAACTAGATATTACATAGCTGTTATTAGTTAGATACTTTTGTAGAAAGGTAGATTGACAGAAGCCTACCTGGTAACTGCCACTAGCTAAAACTCAGGGATAATGGAAGTAAACAGAGGTAAGTGTTCTTCTCAAACTTTCAAAGCTATATAAACAATAGTAATCTTGGAAGAGTCCATACCCTCGCCTAAGATACGGTTATCCATACTTACAGCGTAAGCCCACCACAGAGACTAGCTGCTAAGAAAAAACCCCTCAGATCAATGCAATATAAAATTGTTTAGAAATGAACCTGATAAAAAATGCAGTATTTAGAAAGACTACAGAAGTTTACAACTTCCTGTTATAACAGGGGCCAGAGGTCAGTCAGCACAGTCAGATGATATATGTATAGCTATACCTGACTCAACACAAATTCCCTGACATTAGCTGTTTATTCAAAAGGAAAACACTTGCTGTGTGGTAAAAGCAAGCAGTGCTAGCTATCTAGTACCAGCACCACTCACAGTCTGGGAAGCAGAAAGAAGTTTCAGGACTCTGATTTCACAAAATATCTGGACAGTTGTCTCACAGGTGAATGAGATGCGAAGATATCTTTTGGAAGACTAATATAAAGAAAATGACAAGTAAAATTAAATTGTAGGCATTTCATTATTATTCAGACGGATTAGATGCTGTCAGGCTGTGACTGGTGACTTCATACTGACCAGTTCTGATGGTTAAAAATCAGACATCAGGCCCTGAGGACTATTTTGGTTATCTAAATCAAGGCAGAGCTGAACGTTAAAATGCAATGTTTGGTCATCTGCAGATGCCCAGTACAGCCCCACAGCTGTTGCAATTCACATCTAAGCACCAAAATTCCATCTAATTCCCTGCTTCTCTTACTCTAAAAATATCTAATAAACGCAGATAACACAGAGTTTGGGTCAAACCATGGATGAAAGAAGCTATAGCAAAAGCCATTTCGTAATAACAAATGAAGGTCTCACCTCACACCTAAGAATGTGATTTCTAGGTTCATCTGAAAATAAAGTAAGCTCAAATCTTCCATTTCTAGCTGCAGAGAGGTGTCCTAATGTGCAAAAGGAATAGGTCACTCTCCAACTTTTTGCTTGAAATAGAGCCACTTTGCAGGAAGCCAGATACAATCCTAGAGCTAAAAGAGAACAAGCTAGAATGAGAGCTAGAGTAGCAAGCTAGTCACCACTCAGTCACTCCCCGACTCTTCCCTGGCAGTATGGGGAAGACAACCAGAAATGCAATATGTGAAGGAACTTGTGGATAAAGATAGAGTTTAATATGTGAAAAGAAAAAAAAGGGGAAAAAACCCCCAGAGAAAACAGTCCAACATGGTGCAAGAGCAATCACTCACCACCAGAAGACCAATGCCCAGCCAGTCCCCCGGCAAGGGTTACTTTGCAAAAAGTCCTCACCTCCAGCTTTATTGCTGAGCAAGACCTTACATGGTATGGCATATTTCTGTGGTTAGCTTGGGTCAGCTGTGCCAGCTGTGTCCCCTCCCAGGCTCTTGCTCACACTCAGTCTACTCACTGATGAGGTCACAGTGAGAAACAGAAGTCCTTGATGCTTTTCAAGCACTGTTCAGCAATAGTTATAACACTGGTGTGTTACCAAGCCTGTTTTGGTCACAAATCCAAAACATTGCACGCTATAGGCTGCTATGAAGAAAATTAATGCCATCCCAGCTGGATCTAGTACACCTGCTCTCACTGAATAACCTTCTACAAACCCATTGGAGATCTCACCCAGGCCCTGCAGTCACCCTTCTAGTGCCATTCAAATTCTGTAATACACAGCCTGAGAACACCGGTGGTGAATTCCCCATTTCTGCAAAGATATTCCTATGGACAGGCTCTTGACTCAGGAATAGCTCTATAAACTTGGGAAGGAAAAGAAATATTAGGATTTTGATGCATTAAAAATAAGTGCTTCTGAAATACAACAAGTGTTTACAAGAAAGTTAGGTATGACAGCGCTAAAATTAATGAGCTTCATACCGTTCATTCCATGCAGTGCTGCAGCTCATTCTGATGGCACACTCCATTCCTTAATGTCATAAACAGCATATCTGGCAAGGCAAATAGCCCATTTTAAAGGTCTCACCTTCACTTATAAATGTAGAATAAGGGCTTCCTAAGATTTTCTCCAGGTGAAGGACAATAGTAGAATTCTACATCGTATTTCTAACAATGCTGTTGTGCAGGGAACAAGCATGGAGTGTATTTCAGTGGAGGCACAACGTGTTGCTGTTCATTTTGAGGTACCTTTTCACAAATATTGAAGATGAAAGTGAAAAGCTGAGCTTGTGTTTTCTAAGCTAGCAATTCAGCTTCCCAAGGAAAAGACACTGACTTGCTTACTGCAAGTCAGCATTATTTAAAAGCAACATTTTTAAAAAAAGTCTTTGATCATCTTTGCATGTGAAGGGAAATACGCATACATAATACAAACGTTTCTGCGGTACCCTTCCTAACAAAGAGGGGTAGACATCTTTTAATACATATGCCAAAGTCTTGATTCCATGGGAAAAAAATCCTTTGTTACTGGGTTTAAAAAGACAGGTGGGTAAAATAAATCATTTCTCCAACACCTCACTTTTTGTTCTCTCCTCAAGATGAACATTTTCTAGGTACAATAAGCCTTAAGCCCTCTACTTTTTACCTTTACACAGAGAATCTTCTCCTATAAAGCGTTTTGCAGTAATAACATAATAATGACTATATAGTTAAGTTTAAATGTGCAATATAAATTATTTTGCTAGTCTTCTACCAAAAAAAACCAAACCAAAACACCTCATTGATTTTATGGCAAAAAATAATGTGAAGTTTAAGGAAAAATATTTGCTTTTATTTTAAGTTTACAACTTTCAAAAAGCATTAATTCTTCTGGTATTTGCCAGACCCCAGTACTAAAAGAAGGTATGATGTTTCTCATTTCTAGAAGTTCAATGCAGTGGCAGGGCACTTTTCTTCTTTTCACAGTGCCAAAATAAGGGTAGGAATGGAGCTGGTTGATGGTAATACAGCTTCTTGGAATAAACCTTGCTTGTTCTTCTGTATCTGCTAATACCATAATTGCTGTATACAACAACCTGCCATCTCCCTGAAACAAAAAACATGCACAGCACAAAGTGCTTACCTTAGCTAAACTTTTCTGGGAAGCTGCTGCAGTAGCAAGAGTGGAATGACCACACGAGAACTAGCATTCACGCAGCAGAGAGCAGGCCTGTACTACAGTCATTGTGTACCACAGAGCCACAAGTAATTTTTGTCTGGCCATTCTTTTTTTTTCTTTTTTCCTTCTAAACAGAATTTGGAACTGGAATAATAATCTGATTGTATTTTCCTCTTTAAGAAATTATTACGTCATTCTTACATAGGCCACCCACCCACCCCCCAAAAAAACCTAGAATCCCTCACAACAACAAAATCCATTATTAGCTTGATTGCTCAGGAGCTTCAGGATAGCAGAAATAATTAGAAAAGCATGTATCTTCTTGGTAGAACATTGGGTAAAATTGAAATAAATGAGAATATGTCACAATTTTTTCAATATCAGAACTTACTTTATGTTTGTTTAGTGCTAAAGTTTTGCATGCATGCTAGATGCTTATCCAAAATACTCAGTATCATGGGACCTACTGCATCACAGTATTGTGCATATTGTGCATTGTGCAGGTATTGTGCATCACAGTGCATTCTTCCAGCCTCTTTCACAACAGAACCTAATCAAAAGCTCACAAGTCTCATTTATCTCACTGCACGGCAGGACTAGTGACTTCCTGAATACCTCACACACTTTGGCACATGCTTGGGTTGATCTAATCTGAGTTAATCTAATTTGTACTGTATTCACAAATAGTGGGCAGATCATGTAATTTCTTCATTTTCTTTCTCCATTGAACAACATTGGAGAAAGTGTTTGTAGAGGCACATTCTGCTTTCTTACTGTCCCTTCAAATACATAATTTGCAGCAAAACACATCCCATGAGAAACAGTTGCTAAGGGAGCCACAGGACTATAAAATAAACCTCCTCTACTTTAAATATGTTGGCTCTTAATTTCATTCAGTGAATACAGGAGTGTTGGTTTTCTCATACAACTATTAGGTCTTTTTACTTCTTTCCAGACTCAAAATTCACTGTGTGTGACTCAGTCTTGCTATACTGTGACCACCTTTCATACACATACACCGTTATTTTTATTACTCGTTTTGGCATTTTTATTAGGCCTTTGGCCTATTATCTGTTCAGATTTTTTTTTAGATCATGGATAGGACTCCAAGTATCTTCAGCTGAACATCTTTACATTGTCTCTCCAATCATAAACTAGTCATTAATACTACCTCAGCAGTGAATACAGATGTCATCCTCTAGGGATGCCAAAGACTGTTGTTTAAACAGACAGAATAAACTCCTTTCTGAAGGTGATATTCTATTCCTTCAGCAATTTTGGAAAGAACCCTCTTAAGTCTTGGACCAGACACTCAGCTATTAGATGGCTAAAAGAGGATACCTCTCCTCTCCAATCTGTGACTAGCAAACAGTGAAATATTACTAGTAATATTTTGGTATTAGGATGTATCAAAGATTAATTTAAGGACATTTATCTTTGTAATACTCTCTTCCCCTCCTAATGGCACAATATCATCATAATCTCTCTCAAAGGGCTAAAATTAAAGCATCAACTTTCCTTTCCAGAGGTCACCTGAAGTTATTTTCACCCATTTTTAGCCCAGAGCCTCAGTTCAAGCAAAAAGAAGGCAAGTATGAAGAACAGTGTAGTCAATGGCAAAGACTCATGTTGTCAAGGCCATTATAGGACAGACCTGGATGGAGCTCTCATGTATCCACCTGGAGGTTAACACTAAAGGCTAGAATGCTGGGTCCACCTAAGCAGGACTTAGAAATGTACATAGAAGGAAATGACATAGAAATGTACTTGGAGGAAGAACTGAACAAAACAGATTTCCAGAATGGTATTTAGCTCTTGTAAGACTACCGTATGCACCGATGAGGGTGAATATGGACATGTCAGGTAGTTTGTTTGCCCAGTTCCACATTCTGAAGCAGTGTGATCCTTTTCCTTAAATAGAAAAGTCTAAAGAATTGCAAACGCTTTCTGTGTATATTTTATTCAATATTGTATGGACTTAATCTATTTAAAATAGATTTCCTTTTTCTGCACAACCATCTTCCAAGGCGATTCAGTCTGGATGGATGTTTGCTTCTTCTCAACCAATTTTTACTGCTTAAGTAAGTAGCCCCTTTTACTTTTAGTGTAACAGAGTAATAGTTGGTTCCCCAAATTACAAAGCTGACTCTTTAGCAATAGAATAGCAATATCTACCTGTCTACTTTTAAATATTAAAATTTTCTCAGTTACATGAAGTGTAATACTCCTAAAAGACAAGCACTACTGATTCTAGTTCTTTCTTCATGTCGATTTACTGTGAACTCTTAGGAATAACAAACACTTCAGAAACATCTGTCAGATGTACGAGCCAAACACCTTCCTCATTGTTAGTATCTGGTTTTTACAGACTGTGAAGTGTAACTTTGAACCAGACATAGTATTAGAGTGCATTTTCAGAAGCTTTTAACTCCAGGGAGCTTTTGATTTGCACAAAGTTTTATTCTAGGTCTCTCATGCTTCTCAGAATTAGCTCAGGGCTTGAATTCAGAGGAAGAAGATCACTCTTATTCAACCTCTGAGTGAACATGAAGCTCCAGGCAGCGCATCCAGTACCAATCACATGTGAAAGTATGCATGATTATTTCATTTCTAATGGGCTTTTTAAAGTCAGCCATCAAATATCGGGGGTAGGGGAGCTGTTTAGATTTGACATATATAATAGGAAATCTTTTCTAAAGACGCTGTCAAACAAAAACACACATAAATGAGATCACTCAGAGCTTTGAGCAATTCTTCCCTTAAATACCTCTTCTATAGAATCATCAGCCCTGTTTTATATTTCTTAGTCTTCCTTCCAAATTGCAGTCCTTTCTTTTTATGGCCCATGGCATTCTTTAGAGACAGGGTCTACAGTATTACACCCATTCATCTGACTCTTCTGTTTCTTCTGAACTTTCAAACTTTCATACTTTTCCCTGGGTTATTGTGTGTGTTCCTGATCAGTTTCAAAACTGAATTCAGTTCTGCCTTTCTCCATCCTCTGCATTTTTGCATGGTATTTTTGTCATGAGGATTAGTCTTTTTGTGCATATAAACATGATAGGATTTTGTTCCACTTGTTGGATCTTCAGCTTTCATCATCTTCTTACTTACCTGGTTAGCAAGATTAAGCTCTTAGGTGACAATTTTCAAGCAGGAAACTTGAATTACAGGAAAAGAACAGCCATTTAAGTGTTTTGAAAATGTTTTAACTATTCATATGAATTTAATAAGAAATGAGATTGATTACCGAGCAGAACTCTGTCTCCTTGAATATTTTCCTTACATGTACTTACTTACTTGTAAGCAAGTGCTAGGAACCTAGCTAAAAAAAAGATAAAATCACAGCTAGTGGAGTTAGCAAATGTCTTGCATAATTGTCAAATATTCACTGCAGAATCAGGTGCAAGCAGGATTCAGCTGCAAAGACAGCAAGAAGCACCACGCAGTCACAACTCATCCAGTCCAGTGCAAAGTTGGCCATGTTAGATTAAACAGCTGATTAGTGGATATAATGGGTTTGTTCCAAAGTAGCTAAAGTGTGGTAACATGGGCCATGTTAAGGTCCAGTTGATGGAGGGAAACCAGGAGCTATGAGATAAGAATAACTCTGAATGGCACAACCGTTTACAGAAGTAAATTGAAGTCAGCAGAGATATGCACCCAAAGAACCAGTGAAAATGGAGTAAATCTTTTTAAAGACAAGAACAATTCTAGGTCTAGTATCACGTACTGCATGATTTGCTAATTGTAAAAGCTGTGTAGATGCCTATTTATTAACAAGAGCAGCAACACCATAACATACTTCTAGTATCTCCTGTCTGATTAAAAGTGCTTTTCTAATAAGTGCAGTGCTGTTATAGTATGCCAATGTACAAAACACTGGAAGCTTACCCTTTAGAAAAAGAACATTGTTAGCCAGCAGCATTACTATACAGACCAGAAATTCAAACTGAAACTCACTTGGAGCCCTGAAAGCCATAACTAAATAGTGAAAGTTTAGATGGAGTATTTAAACTTTGAATTAAGATAATGCAGTGAATTCAATTTATGCTTTCCAATATTTATTCTTCGATTTGGGTAAATACATCTCTAATAAAAAATGCAAGTGTAAATAAAGAGTTCAATTTAAAATTTTACTGCTTGCTTGACTTCGAAAATGCCCCTATGATCATATATTCAAAAATTTCTGCTTGACTGATCTGAGAGCCTGGGAGTTCTGAAACGTTTTAAGGAAGAATTTCAGCACATCAGAAAAAACGGCAAAGTTAATTAGTACCTTTAACATTATCAGTGTCTTAAAAGAAATCTATAATTCAGCTTCAGGGAATCCTGCTGTCAGTATCTGGCCTGTGATGCAGAGCCCTAACAATTGCAGTGGTTCATGTAAGGTACATAGAAAGAGGGTGTCTGCTCCTTTAAGGGTATGCGGTGAAAGGCCTCTTCAGTGCAAAAAGGGATATTGAGAAAAGGAGGAGGCCATAAACAAAAACATAGAAAGGCATAAAACAGTCAGATAAGTGATAAGGGAGGCAGTGACGAGCACAAACCCGGTCAGCCACCCTAATTGCTAAGGATATGTGGAGTATGGGAATGATTATTTTTAAGTAAGATTATCTGACTAAGGAGCTTGCCAGATTGCGATGATAAGGAAAGGGAGGGAGAGAAAGGCTCAGAAATTAAACCTGATCAATTCATGTTAATAACCAGAAATACACCTGGCCAGTTGCAGTCATTGGTGGGCTATCAGGAAACGGGAGGCAAACAGGACTTTGCGACTGAAGGATGCAGACCCGAGGGTCCGGGATGTCGGAGGGGGGTCGGTGGGACTGTGCCAACTGATGCGGCGATGGGCAGGGGAAGAAGGAAGGAGGAAAAGCCAGGAAAGGGGTCGGTCGCGTGTGAAACATGGCCAGTCGCTGTGCTTGTCCGGCCGAGCCCTGAGGCCGGTTGCCGCCGTCTGTCCTGACTCGCCATTAAATCTTCTCTTCGCTGCCTTCTCTGCCTGATCTCACTCTGTCCCGCGGGTGCGAGTGCTGCAGGGATGCGGCGCCAGCTGCCGGGGGACCCCTGGGCACGGAGTGGGTGTCACCTGCTGGAGTGGGACCGGGGGCATGGGCACCCCTGGCCTGGGGAGTCCGGGGGGGGGGACGCGTCTCATTCCCTCTCAACAGCTCCCTGGAAGGAGGTTGTACAGAGGTGGGGGTTGGTGTTTTTTCCCAAGTGATGAGCCGTAGGACAAAATGCTGCACAACACAGATAACTTGAGTATTGTTTGGAAAAATCCTGGCCAGAAAGTAAGTTAGCAAAATATTCTAGTTGCCATCCAAATAGAAAGGCTGGAAAGACAATCTGTCTGGTCTTAAAATGAAAACTGACATATTGATTAGGATTGTGTTGCCTATGGTATGTGCAGACTACACTGATAGTATTTGAACAGAAGAAAAAAAAGGAAAAGAAAGAAAAGAAAAAAAAGAAAAAAACCCACTTTCTCTGGAATACTATATATATCAAAGGACTTTTAAAATACCTCAGTTGCATTTGATTTTGTCACAGCGTTATGTAGCAATGCCACCAAAAAATCAGATAACAGTAGAAGTGTTTCAACATTTTAACACCAAGAAAATCTGCTCGACGAACAAACGGGTTGAAGTAGAAAACATCAACTTCTAATTTGTCATCAGAGTATTCTGACTGTAATTTTTGCATCATGAATTTTACTGTTATAGGACTGTATCTATTAGCAATACCGGATAAGTCAGGTTACAGATAGGGATGCCTAAGTTGCTCTCCTTAGCAAAACACAGAACTACTTTGCCTTCAACAATTTTATAGTGTGATATGTAAAGAATAAATAAGTAAGGCATATTTATTTCTCCTCTGCTAGTGCTAATCTACAGAAATCCATGCAAAATATTCATGAATACAGAACATGTTGCAGCATTTTAAAAATAGTCATTAAAATAAATGCAAGAAAATGCTGTAAATCATGGTTTCTCCATGAAAGCAAGGTCCTACCACATCCAAACTGAGCCATAAAATGGTACTATCAGTAAAAGTGATGTGTTTATCAGAAGTAGACTTTTAAAATTTAGCACAGAGATAAAATTTATTCACTGGGAAACCTCTACGACATACACTAAGTTTAACACTTGCCTACTAGATAGCAGCAAAGAAAACAGATGTGTATATATGTTTGGCTTCTTAAACACAGCAAGTTGAATTGATGAACACATTATTTATAAATGAGTCAGACTTTTTTTGCTTTAAGCTTAATACATTCATAATGTAAATGAAATGTAAAATAATTCACTTTATGTTGTATATTTACATTAAATTATATTGATACTATTTAACAGCATAGAAAACCCAAGCAATAACTGATTATCAAGTGAAAACAGAGAAAACTAAAAAGGAAATTTAGGATCATTCATCTATTCCATTGTGAGAAGATTATATACAGACAGACAATAAATAGATAAGATGCAGATTAAATTCTCTTTTTTTATCTGTATTACTGGCTAGCTTTTTGTTTATTATTTCCATGTTTTATCTTCACTGATGCTTTTACACAAAGGTACATCAGAGATATTGGTGTTGTGCCAGGTCACTTCTAAAAGAGACATGCTGAGCACAGAATAGCCAAGCAGTTCTCTTGGACTTTTTTTCTTGTGGATGCTTACTGGCAAAAGCAACTAGCATAATGTCAACAAGCTAGCATCATGCATAAGATTGGAAAATGGAAAAGAACTAAAGCATACCCTTTCTTTTTCTTTAAGGACAATTTACAAAAAGAAAAAAAAACCCAAAGCAACACAACAACCCCACATCCTTTTAAACTTACTAAAAATGCTTGAAATAGTTGTCCTGTGTGTTAGATATCAAAGCTGGCTAGCCCAGTACCAAAACCCTGGAGATTATTCTGGGTTGTTGAAAGGTGGATGGACATCAAAATAACTATGGCACTTGGAAAGACAAAATGATTTTCTCATTTTGGACTGATTGTCTGATCTTTGTAGAGAATCAACAGTTGATTAGATTTGATATTCCAATGTAGAAGTGTTGAGTACCTTTCCAAATAATTTTTCCAGTATCAAAGACAGCCTGCAGAAACACCCAGATGTTTTCAGTACTGAAACACTGTGGGGGAGATTTAATATTGCCAGAGGATATCCAGAGGATAATGCGCCTTTTTCCACCATTTTGCGTGTCTGCAGCAACCAAATTTTGCACCTTTTCCCTAGCCTATTGTAAGGGAAGCTGATTGTATGACTTATATTTCTTTGAGACAAAATAGAAATATATTCCAGAGGTTAGTACAAGCATTTTATTGTCGTTAAAGAAATGTTTGTGTTTTTTTCCCAGATAAGTGTAACTTTTGAATAGTACTCATTTGTTCTTCATAGGGCATAAGAAGATGCTAGGGCTTAGACAGACACAAGTCAAAGAATCATGGTGTTGTACAGGCTGGGGTAAATGGGAAGGCATATACAGTACAATCCTCAAGTAAAACACTCTCCAGGAACTGGGGAGAGTAGTTTATTCACTTGTCCTTTTCTTCAAGTTGATGGATTATTTTCACACCTGAGAATTCCTGTGTCATGAAAGTAAAATAGTATGAAATATCTGCTATCCCAGGCTTCCAAAAAACCACGGGAAAGGTTTATGTGACCTTCATTCCCACCATAACACCTGTGACTAGAATATCTATCAGTCTTCATTCATGTAAAATCTAATAGAAATGCCCAAACTAATGATCCAGATTCTAAAAATCCTGTCTCTAAATATCCTTCAATGACTGGCTGTCAGCTTTCAATAAACATAAGCTTTGGAATAAGTAATCTAGCTAAATAACTATGGGACCAAAACCAAAGCTACCTCCCCTGATCAACCCAGTCCTCCTGTTGTTTATAGCCTTAACTATTTCAGCTCTGACTGTCATTAAATTGTAACCTTTTTGCAGCAATGAGAATATCTTTCTACGTATTTATATAGTGCCAAAAGTAATACAGTACTGATTTTAAATTTATTTCCAGGATAAACCAGCCACTGCCTGGGAAATCAGACACAAAGTTGTCATGTAGCATTACTGAAAGACAGTAGGCAAGGAATTCAGCACATCATTTGTGTTTCAAAATTCTCATGTGCCAGTGTTTCATTGTAGGCAAAACTTAAATTCTCCATGGCTATGAAGTATGAAGCCCATTGATAAATAGAAATAAGTATTTTGCATAGAGATAGACACAGAGTTTTATCCTCCAGCAGTGAGAAAAATTAGATGCTCCCATCAGGTAACTGCTAAAGTTGGTAACGTACTGATTACAGAACTGCTTTCATTACTTTCTGCTTATTTCTAGTAGGACTGTTCTAACGGTATCTCTGGTTCAGGATGTCAGATCATATTTAGAATCAAAGTGAACACAGTAGAAGTGAACTTTGGTCACCTCAGATGTTGCAGAGGTAACTAATAGAAAAATATTTGCCTTCCTTCTCCACTATACACTTGGACTAAACAGCTTTGGGGAGACGGAAGGGAAGAAGGAAAAAAGGGAACAATATACACAAAGCTAATCTGTCATCAAAAGAGGACTAAGGCTCCAGAGTCATCTACAAAAAAAAAAGTGCCTTAGAGTAAAGTAAGCACCTCTGTGTCTTGCAAAGTCAATTTTTTGGATGGCCTATACAGGACGTCCTTTTTCACTGCAGGAAATTTGAAGCACATACTACTTTTTCAGTCAGTTAAGCACCCAACTGATGCTATTTAAATTACTGAATGTGTACGTGCACGTAAACAAGGCCACTTTCTCCAGTATGCATGAAACAGTGTGCTTCTGACTGCATTATACCTTGAGCAAAAAGTCTTCCATCTCAGTGTGCCTATAAACCTGGCTCTGTTTGTCTGCTTACAATGGTCTGAAAAGAAGCTTGCAATCACAGTGTGTGCGGGAGGGGAGCTTACAATTGCCAATACATCAGTACAAAAACCTCAGCTGAAAGTTCTGAAAATATTGGAATTTTTAGCCACGTGAAGCCTGGATTGTTTTCATGATTTCAATAATACTCTTTCTTTATATAAAAAATTCCCACCAGAAATCAATAACTGAACATGTTATATTAAACTTCCAGTCACACCTTTATAGCAAATCTGAACCTTGCCGATAAACATCTTTGCTTTTTTTCTTCTCATACTGGGTGTAAAGAAAACTCTTTATGAACAGAGTCTGCAGTTGTGGTAATGGATAAGAAAGTATTACAACTGTTTCATTCTTCTATTTTGGAAAAAATGAGGTCAGATTTTACCAATCAAGGTAAAAATTCTGGCTGTGAACTATAAATATGTCCTTCAAATAGACATTTAATGAAAGCTTAATGAGTCTGCGCTGGGTTAAGATCAGTCAACACTGGAGTGGAAAAAAGAGATTAAAAATATATAAAAGATATGCTGCTGAATTTGTTTCTATTATGAAGTACTTTTTTAATCTGTTTCTATTTCATCATCTCACATTAATATAATAGTAGTATTACCTGATCCTAGTACTTAAAATAGCTCCATTATATTTAGAGTATTATCCACATATGATTACTTCAGATTACCTGGAAGAAGATTATAGCTGAATATTACTGATTTTAACTAGCAAAACTACCGGATATATATAATGCAGCTTTTGGCTGTAGTTAAAACTGGAAAAACTATGCCCAAACAAAAAAAATCTGACTTATCAAACTGTTTTGACATCAAACTTTTTTAGCATTATAGCCTAAAGGGTCCACATTCAAAGATGAATAAACCAATGCAATAATCCCCCAAAAGAGGTGGAAGTTTACTGAGACATCCTAACGCTTTTCTTTTATACTGCTGTGTCAAATTTGGTGTCTATAAAATGCCAGAGGAACTGAAAATTGTAAGGTTAATAAGATGTTTGTACGACAACTCTTTCTGATGTTACACAACATATCACAATAAACTAAACAAGCTGGGCAGAAAGAGCCAGAGAGTTGTCTAAGCAAGAAAGAACAGACTAGTTAAAGAACACAATGGAAGTGTAAGCATAACAGCAATTCAGAGATATCAAACCTGCATTTCAAAGAGATTTTCTGCTGCCTTTTGTGTCTGGACAAGCCTAACAATGCTTCACTCTAATCTTCACTGTATGTAGAATCAATACAAAATGATAGTAACACAGGGAGTAACAGAAGGAAAAGAAAACAGGATTCAAGGTTTCTCTCAATTATTTCTATTCAATTGTTACCCAATAAAGAGGTTTCAACTAGAAACCAAGCAGC
The DNA here is from genome assembly GCA_013398295.1 of Chionis minor. Taxonomy (NCBI): domain Eukaryota; kingdom Metazoa; phylum Chordata; class Aves; order Charadriiformes; family Chionidae; genus Chionis; species Chionis minor. The sequence continues at coordinate 9,906 of VZSF01006640.1, read as the reverse complement.
CAATTTAACAAAGTAACTGAGTCAGTGAGTTAACACTGAAATGGTCCCCTTAGCATCAATGACTGGTAGATGCCAAACTCAGAAAAGCTCCTGAGTGTCACAGAACTAAATTTTTGGTTGATTTTAATAATCATAGTTCTTAATAGTTGTTTTTGTTATATTTCTATTCTGTTTCTTTGTTTCCAAGCTTCTTACCAAATAATTATCCTACAGCTGAGCACTGATATCATCTACCTGGACTTGTGCAAAGCATTTGACACTGTCCCAACATGACATCCTTGTGTTTAAATTGGAGAAATGTGGATTTGACCAATGGTCTACCTGGTGGATAAGGAATTGGCTGGTGGTTGCACTCAAAGAGTTGCAGTCAATCGATCGATGTCAAAGTGGAGACCAGTGATGAGTGGTTCTTCTCAGGGGTTAGTATTGGGGCTGGTACTATTTAACATTTTTGTTGGCAACAAGGACAGTGGGACTGAGTGCACCCTTAGCAAGTTTGCCGACAACACCAAGCTGTGTGGAGCAGTTGACATGCTGGAGGGAAGGGATGCTATCCAGAGGGACCGGGACAGGCTTGAGAGGTGGGCTCATGCAAACCTCATTAAGTTCACCAAGGCCAAGTGCAAGATTCTGCACGTGGGTCGGGCTAAGCCCATGCAACAAATACAGGCTGGGTGGAGAATGGCCTGAGAGCAGCCCTGAGAAAAAAAGGACTTGGGAGCGCTGGTTGATGAGAAGCTCAACATGAGCCAGCAATGTGCTCTTACAGCCCAGAAAGTCAACTGCATCCTGGGTTGCATCGAAAGAAGCGTGGCCAACAGATCGAGGGAAATGAATCTCCCCCTCTACTCCGATCTGGTGAGACCCCACCTGGAGTACTGCGTCCAGCTCTGGGGCCTTCAACATAAGAAGGGCAGGCACCTGTTGTAGTGGTTTTAGAGGAGGGCCACAAAGATGATCAGAGCGCTGGAGCACTTATCCTATAAGGACAGGCTGAGTTAGGGCTGTTCAGCCTGGAGAAGAGAAGGCTCCAGGAAGACCTTATAGCAGCCTTCCAGTATTTAAAGGGGGCCTACAGGAAAGATGGGGAGGGGCTCTTTATCAGGGAGTGTAGTGATAGGATGAGGGGCAACTGAAAGAGGGTAGATTTAGATAAAATGTTAGGAAGAAATTCTTCACTGTGAGGGTGGTGAGACACTGGAACAGATTGCCCTGGGAAGCTGTGGATGCCCCATCCCTGGAAGCATTCAAGACCAGGTTGGATGGGGCTTTGAGTAACCAAGTCTAGCAGGAGGTGTCCCTGGCCATGGCAGGTGGATTGTAACAAAGTGATCTTTAAGATCCCTTCCAACCTAAACCATTTCATGATTCTATAATTTTACCAATGTAATTTCTTGATCTCCCCCAGTCACACACTGATCTTTAAAGGTATGCCTACACTGATGCCTGTACATCTAAATAGAATAAAGCCAGTGAGACACCTCTAACACTGTAGCACTGATCATCTGTATTACGTTCCCCATTCCCTCACACTGTTTTTGTCTCTGACTGATAGTATTCACTGGGGCAATATCCAGACATGGTTCAGGGAATATGGGGACTGTCTACAGCGGGAGTATGAAACTGAATGCACCATTGCTGCCACTACCTCCAACACTAGTAAGATGTCTAAATGGCCATTTAACAGTACATAAAGATACATAGCGGGGAGGAAAAAGTTGGAATAGTTAAACAACATGGATAGTCATCTTGAAGACCATGGTAGCCCCCCTCATCGTCCATTCCCCGCCCTGACCCCACCCCATCCCAACGGTAAAACTAATTGTTTATTAATTGAAAAGTACCTGCCTGGGTACTCTTTACTACAAATAAGAAGCCACCTCTAAATCAAAAGGTCATGGTGTGGAGTATTCTTAGAAGAATAAGGATCAAAAGGACTCTTCTCCTGCATTGATAATTCAGGTACTGATGTAAAAGTACTGTAGATGACATGAGATGAAAATTGGGGACTCAAAACTCTCTGCAAAATGCTAAATTCAAAAGAAAACAGTGTTCATAATTAGGGGCAAAACCAGCAGGTAACAACCTTAGATGTCTCAGCAGTAGAAACGTCCATCAGGTAGAGAGCAGAGATAAATTATGTAGCATCTAATTTGGAACAGTCTACTTGTAGTTGGTTTTTTTCAAACAGTAGATAAATATCCTCTCAGAAATGCCAGTGCAGTTTGTCATCTGGTGTTTTTGATTATACAGGAATACTATTTTCATGTCTGTGGAATTCACCATAAAATGGCTAAAACATTAGAGCAAAAATGAAAAGGACCCAATATAATTAAATGTAAATATTTCTGAACTCAAATCCAGTGGCCAGAGTTAGTAATAATGCCTCCATTCACATTTATACAGTGACTAGTGCTCTAATTGTAAATGTGAGAGAAGCATCATCCTAGAAAACTGATTGATCAGTCAGTTAAGAGTATTATATGCTAGAAATGGGCTTCTTCAACCCAAGGAATCTTTGTCCATGGAAAACTCTTAGGATGCGCATCACATCAAGCTGACATCACTGAATCAAGAAAAGCACTCTTCAGTGAAAGATGTTTCTGGAAATATTCTAATAAATCCTCAGGTAATGGTTCTATCAGCTGACTTTATACAAGGCTGGGGGCAGAGCCAGATGCTGACATACACCTTCTAAACAGTCATGTACAAGTTCCAGCTCTGTTCAATTCACATAACAAAGCAGACGCCCAAACACAGAAAGTGTCTCTAATCTAGCTCAGTTGCCTAGCAGCTGTCCTTTAACAGTGCAGTAAACAATAAAACATTTTCATAATTTAGAATTATGTTTTCAAACAGGAAAAACTAGTACTAGTCCACAGTAATTTAGAATGTTAATTAGGCGAAGATTCTAAATAATTAATTTCATTTTCTCAGTTTATAGACACTTCTAACCAAAAAGTACGCAGAGCTTACTGGAGAAGGAGCCTAAATTCCAACTGCTGCATTGTAATTTTCCCTATAGCCTAAGTTTTGTATTACCCTCTAGGATGTAAAATATTAATGAGCTGTTTGACTTCAAACCACCAGTATTTTGAAAACTCTCTAATAATACAATTTAATTTCATAAATTAATGTGATGTTTTCTCCCATAACTCATTATATTTCGATACAACCCAATGTACATTCTAATTTTATAGTAACTTAATCTTGAAACATCACAAAAGAATGTACACAATTTGAGGCTAAATGGCAAAGGAACAGTGATGACAACAGAATCTATGTAAGCACCTATCTTAAAGACCATAATATATTTTGATGTATTAATTATCATGCAGATGTTATTTTCTACCCTTTTCAATGGTTCCCTGTAATAAAAGAAATGCAAAAGTATTTTAATCCAATAGGAGCGTACCACATAAAGGCCATTGGCAGGCTTACCTTATGCATAATGTATATAACCACATTACTTCATATCACGAGACATCAAAACCTACAAAAGATAACTACTGAATCTTTATTACTCATGCTCCTTATTTTTTCTTCAATAAAACTGATAAACTGATGTATTTGTTATGAAAGGTCCTTATATTTTCTTCAAACTGTAAGGGTTTACAAACAAAATAAACTCCAAAGCTCTCCTTTCTCATCAGATAGTATATTGTATATAGTATATATATTGTATATAGTATTTATACTATATGCTATCCAGATACTACTTTCTCTGGATACTATATTGAGGAATTTTACATGCAAGTTTTAAAGTAAAAATTATTGTAACATTGAGAAATTAGCAGGGTAGTAATTCGGATATATAAGTTTAAGAGGTTTTTTCATAGTTCCTTGTTTTTTCATACTAACTTATATAAAGCTGTCGATATTATTGCCAAAATAGGGCAATAAAATGGGGGCTACCTGATAAGTGTAATATAATTAAATCCTACCAGCTGCATCTTTGTATATGCGGTGTTAACAAGCTTCTTATATAAAGGCTGTGTTTCTGAAGGTTTTAACTGGCACTTTTCATGGTTCACACTGACTGGTCTGAGAAGTAAAAGATAATAAATGAAGGTCCACAGTCTTCCACCTCATAAAATGACGATTCAACTTCCGTCAACAGGGATTAAATGACAAAGTCACTAATGGATTGTGCATAGAGTAAAATAATTGATACTGAAAAGCTGGATAAAAAGATAAAATGTTATCGCACTGCCCTTTCATCCTCGAAAAGACTTGTTATACCAGAGGAAGTAGTCAATAATGAGCCACCCAGCAATTATGTCCTTTTAAATCAGACACATATTATTGATTAATTCCTTTTGGGTCAAAGCAAATGATTCAAACTAGTCTAGATAACCCTAGACTAGATATGAGGAAAAAATAAATATTCTGTTATGCTGAGTACCTGAAGATGAACTATCAGAGTGACACTCGCTACAGCGTTGATTACAAAAGCAAGCTGTAAGACAGTGAATCAAAATTACAGCTAAAATTCCAACCTGAGAGATACAAACTCCACAGAAATACAACCCTCCAAAAAACATGACAAAGAAGTCACATGTAGTAGCCCTATCTTCTGCCAACTTACGACTCCCAGGGCTTAAATTGCCTTGCCTGATTTTAACTACCATCGTACCTATTGGCCCCTCTAGTGAGCATGTAATTAGAGCTCTCTGCTACATGTCTTATGCTATAAAACAAAATGGTTGCTAATACATAACAGCAGTAACATTTAGTCTGCTTCATTGTGCTCATAATGTGAGTCCAAATTAAAAACTAAGCCTGAGAACCTCTGTGTTTAGACAATACAGATGGAGCTCTTACTGTTTATATAGTCCCTCTTCTAAAACTAACAGATTAGAACAATACTTCTGTTATGTCTGTCATTTTAACACATAGTACTTCTTCAGCTGAAGGGATTCAAAGAAAAACTCCAAATTATATTATCTTTAACTACTCCATTCTGTCTATATAGATAGGAGATAAAAACATCAGAATATAAGGAATTAAATACTGTCCCTTTTATCTGTGAACTGCACACTCATTATGTTTTTCTTATTATTCTAAGCTTTATCAACTTGTGCATGGTGCATCTGTGCATTTATGCATTTGTACAGACACTTTTTAGGACTGAGGAGGGAATTGCTTATATGACTGTAAAGGTGGCTGGAGAGGGAGGCTGAATCAAGGACCATGAGGGAACAAACAACTCAAGAGACATTCTGGGCTGTAAAATGTAAGAAAGGAGGAATTTGTTGTGAATTCAGTCCAGTGTCAAACTAGTCAGCATGAAATTGCTGGTTTTTTTCTGCCTTTTTTTAGAGTTATTTGAAGAGTCTCTTCATTAAGCACCCTAATTATAAATGATTCTGTTATGCTGATGCACTAGTGCTTTTCGTTTGCTTGTTTTGGGTTTGTCTGTTTGTTTGTTTGTTTATTTTTAACAGAATTGACTCTTCTATTCCTGCTTAAAAAAATTACATATGAACAGTCTTAGCTGGGCTTCAAAGTTGGAGATAGAAATCACGGTCTAAGTTTAGGATGACTACTGACTTATTTTTATAATAATGGAAGAATGTTTTTTCTTACTGGAGAAAATGGCAAGAAAGTTGACGAATTAGAGGTTTTAAAACATGGGATAACCATGGAAACAGATAGGCTAGAAAAAAGGCTTGGCATGTCTTAAAATAGGAGGGGACCTTGCAAGCAGAAGCAAGAGAAGAAATAAACAAGTTTCACATTGTTAGAAATTTTCCTGAAAATTAAATGCAGCTTGGAGGACTCGTAGAAATCTGGAGAAGGAAAAAAGTATCCAGACTCATAGCAGTATGAATGGACTGCTGGGAAAACAGTGGATTCAGTTGAGAAAATAGAAAGCAAAGTAGGAGGAAATGAAAGCTGAACTATGGTGCCTCTACCGGTGGAATTAATGGCTAACAATCAAGTTCCATAGCATTCCTGGGGAAAATGAAGTCAGTCACTGTGATAGTCCATATGAATGAGGAAGGAAGGTTTTAAGCCAAATATATCATCCATGTTACTCATAAGAAGGATACTGATGTTATGGACAGAGCATTAAAAATAAAATAAAATAAAATTAAATTAAATTAAATTTCTATTTTTTTTTTTTTTAAAAGAGTCAACATATGCTGTAGCATTCCTGTGAGAATTGTCTAAAGCACAGAACCTTTCTAAGGTCTTCCTTATTTCTGCTCCACACTAGCATGTAAAAAGATGCAGGTACTCCTACAATCTAAAGTACCCCTGGATTCTCATCTCCCAGGTTTTTTTATTCAAATTGAATGAGAATGAAATAAGCACAAACTATCCAGTTCTTCACTAAATTATTCTATCTCACTGTTACCACAAAGTTTGTTACATGGAATGAACATTTCTAATTTTATTTGGCTACTGGTGCTTTTTTAGCAACTCAAGACATAACACCAGGTTATCTGCTCATATGAAATTCTTTATAACTATTCAAATGTCAGGCATGTCAATCTTTTCTTCTGCACTGTCAAATGAATTAGAGTTGGACAAAACTAGTCTAAAAAGTTAGTAATAACTCGGAATAAATCATAGCCAGAAAGAAATAAAGTTGTATAAATATTACATATTCAGATCTGCAGTATAGATGATAAAATATGTTTTGGTAGTTACTAATCAATGCTGATGTTTTACTGGCAATCACCACATCCTCAATAAATGTGCTCATGACTAATAAAAGGCCTGCTGTAGTCCTTCTAGGTGGTACAGTAAAGGTAACATAGATGTATAAGCATATAATCCTAGAACAGTTTGGGTTGGAAGGGACCTTTAAAGGTCATCTAGTCCAGCCTCCCCTGCAATAAGCAGGGATATCGTCAACAAAATAAGGTTGCTCCCAGTCCAACCTGAATCTGAATGGTTCTAGGGATAGGGCATGTACCATCTCTCTGAGAAACCTCTTCCAGTGTTTCAACATCCTCATTGCAAAAAATGTCTTCCTTATACCTAGATTAAATCTTCCCTCTTTTAGTTTAAAACCATTATCCCTTGTTCTATTGCAGCAGGCCCCGCTAAGTTTGTCCCCACCTTTCTTATAGACCCCCTTTAAGTACTTAAAGGCCGCAATCAGGTATCCCTGCAGCCTTCTCTTCTCCATGCTCAACAACTCCAACTCTCCCAGCCTGTCTTCATAGAAGAGGTGCTCCAGCCCCCTGATCAGCTTTGTGGCCTTTTTCTAGACGTGCTCCCACACGGCCATGTCTTCTTGCACTGCAGATCCCAGAGCTGAACACAGTACTCCAGGAGGGGTCTCACCAGAGTGGAGCAGAGGAGGAGATTCATGTCCCCTGACCTGCTGGCCACGCTTCTTTTGATGCAGCCCAGGATGCAGTTGGCTTTCTGGGCTGTGAGCACTCATTTCCAACTCATGTCCAGCTTTTCATCCACCAGTGCCCACTTCTTTACACAGGCTCAGTTCTTGAGTCTGTCCAGGTCTCTCTGTATGGCATCCTGTCCCTCAGGCATGTCAACTGCACCACTCAGCTTGGTGCCACTCAGAAACTTGCTGAGGGTGCACTTGATCCCACTGTCTGTGTCACTGATGAAGATACTTAACAGTACTGGTCCCAGTACGGACCACTGAGGGACACCACGACAGCCGCACCCCAGTCATAGGATTCATCCCACCGAGTTTCAGTAATGGCAACTAGACTGTAGCTCTCTAAAACAGCATGGTGTCCTCCAGCTCCTCCTGTCTCCTGCGCATGCTGTGTGCATTGTTGTAGAGGCACTGCAGCTGGGCTGTTGGCTGTGCCACTTTCTTAGAGGAGCATCCCTTAATTCCTTTTAGGTATTTCACTGATATTTCCCCATTGACTCCTATTACCTCAGGAGCACCTGGCTCACCTCTGTAAGACTTCAAGCATGCTGCAGTGTAGCCAGCACATCTCAGAGCAACAGGGTGAGGGCCCTTGCTAGCACCCTGTCCCTCTAACCCATCCCACAGCTTTTCAAAGGCAGCCCTTCTATTATTCCACCTCTCCCTTTCAAGCCTAGCTTAAACCCCCACTAGCCTGCGAGCAAAGACCCTTTTGCCCCTTTCAGGAGGGTGAATCCCAACTGACACGGGCAAGCCTGGTGCTGTGTTGACCATCCCATTACTGAAAAATCCAAAATTGTGTCTGTGACACCAGGCACGGAGCATGTATTAACAGACTGGGCCCATCTGTTTCTTCTAACATTGCTCCCTGCAACTGGAAGACATAGGAAAAAACAGCCTGTGCTCCAGATTCCCTTACCAGGCATCCCAAGGCCCTGAAGTCTCTTTTGATTGTCTTTGGACGATGCGTTGCAGCTTCATTGCCGCCCATGTGGAAGAGCAGTAATGGCAATGCTCAGGCCTCGTCAGCATCTCCCACAAGAGCTGCTGGCTCCTGGTGGGTCTCTGCTCCCCTGGTGTCTCCCTCAGGAGAAACCCCTTGGCTCTGAGACAGGTCCCTCCACTGCAGGTTGGGACAGTTCCAGACCAGTATTCCTCAGCAACTAAGATTCCACTCCTTAATACTCTTTAAGACTCATCTACAGATGATGCCTTTTTGCAAGTGTGCTTCCATCCACACACACAGCAAACAGATATGGTGTTCTTTATCACCCATCCACAAAAGTTGCAGAGCTACGTGATTCCACACAATAAGGTTAGCTTTCTCAACATTAACTTTTTTCTACTTAAGCTTACTTTAAGCTTTTGGAGTCTTGAAACATCGGAGTCTTATGAAGATTCAGAAGGGTGCTATCAAGAGAGGAAAGAATTTTTGTTTTTTCTTTATAAAAGGTAGTGTTTTTCTTCCCTAGAATTGCACTGAGGTAAAAGCTAGCAGATAATATCAAAAGGGTAAGTGACAAACTTATCTCCCCTTGTTTTATAATTCTAAAATGGAATGTGCTAGATGTAATTATTCTTGCGTGTATGCATCTATATATATGAACACTTCCCTCTTCCCCAAACACAATTTTCACACATGTGAGTGCTTTAAATTATTTATAATACATCTCCTAGTCACAGGAAATTATCCTGAAAAAAACCTTCAAACATTCAGTTAAAAAAAATTAAGTCCAGTGTCTAACAACAGGTTTACTGTGCAGGAAGGTGGTAACTCTTCTCTTTACTATGGAACATACTAACAATAACTTCTGGTCACAGAAGGTCTAAGAGGGTTTTTAAAAAAAAAAAAAAAATTCTACACATTTATACACTCAGGCTTTCACATCTTTTATATTCTCTTGTGAAATTGTCACTTTTATAACTGTTCAACAATTCTTCAAAACATTTAGTTTTTTCCCTTCAACTTACATTGAATACATGCACTATGTTGTACAGCAGGAAAAGAAGCAAGCCCAAAGAAGGATAAAAAGTCTCTAGTCAACTCAGCAGGAGTACAAGGTTAAAAAATAAAATTATGGTCCTCCAGACTCCCATCCCTGGGCTATGAGATTATTATTCCCCCAATAATGAAGTGATATGGAGAGGTTCAGAGAGAACATCAAAAAACAGGTCTCCTTTGGCTTTCTCTGTAACTGCTACAATTCCAGATGCCTAAATTATGCTTCAGCTCTGATATGCTGTGTGGATAATCCTGCTTTTGTCTCTGACTATTGTGATAGGGAATGTCTACCGTATTTTTTCCTCACTTGATGTTGCTTTAAAAAGATAGTTATCAAGATAGTTGAATCCCAGCGAGGCAGAGGGTTTCTGAAAGATTGTCTTTTACAGGGGATGAGCAGAGAATGACCCACTGAAATTTCAAAGACAAAAGGAGATTGCTCGCTCAGTTTGAAATTAATTTGTGACATGCCTTGCCACAAGGTCTTGTGGACACTGGACACTAAACTGACATGTCAATTTGTCCTGGTTTGAGGTAA